>LR812528.1:5791768-6086768 GCA_903798195.1 Danio kyathit | reverse complement strand
CTTTATTAATATTATTATTATTATTATTATTATTATATATTTTTATTACTGTTATTATTATTTATTATATTTTTTAAAGATTTCCTTTAAATTACACTTTAAGGTTAAGGAGTCTATATGGATCATGGTTCATAATTGTTATGATGTGATACATTAAGAAATTATTAATTTACATCATAGATAGATAGATAGATAGATAGATAGATAGATAGATAGATAGATAGATAGATAGATAGATAGATAGATAGATAGATAGATAGATAGATAGATAGATAGATAGATAGATAGATAGATAGATAGATAGATAGATAGATAGATAGATAGATAGATAGATAGATAGATAGATAGATAGATAGATAGATAGATAGATAGATAGATAGATAGATAGATAGATAGATAGATAGATAGATAGATAGATAGATAGATAGATAGATAGATAGATAGATAGATAGATAGATAGATAGATAGATAGATAGATAGATAGATAGATAGATAGATAGATAGATAGATAGATAGATAGATAGATAGATAGATAGATAGATAGATAGATAGATAGATAGATAGATAGATAGATAGATAGATAGATAGATAGATAGATAGATAGATAGATAGATATTTTTTATTTATTGGTTCCTGCCCGCTGGTTGAAACTAAGCCACTAAACTACATTACTCGGTTTGAAACTGAGAAATTGTATATTTCTTTTTTTCCTTTTCTTTTTTTGGCTTGACACCACCAGTTTATCTTGATTTGCTCATAAGTCCCTATTGTGCAGGTCTATAATTCTGAGCTCAGTCATGGAAGTCTAATGTATGTGGAGGAAGGGATCTATCTCAGTGGCAGTTGTTCAGTTGCTGTTATTGTCCAGTGGATATCAATACAAGAAGATGCTTCATGTAGCAACAAAATGCCCAATAGAACCAACCTAATTAAAAAAAAATCAGAGTGTATCATGTATAGAGTGTATCATGTGTGTATATGTATATAAGTATTTATTTTTATAGAGTGTGTATGTGTATAGAGTATATCATGTCCTTTCGCTTGGGTGTATTGGTTCATCAACTCAGCTCGGTTATATGACTCACCTTTCATGCCAGAGACCCGGGTCCTTACATGTGTGCATATATATGGAGCGTATAATTTGTGTGTACATGTATAGAGTGTATCATGTGTGATTATGTATGGAGAGTATCATGTGTGTCTATATACAGAGTGTATCATATATGTATGGAGAGTATCATGTGTGCATGTACAGATTGTATCAGGTGTGCAAATGTACAGAATGTTCATCAACTCCCAGTAGCTCAGTGGTTATAGGATTCACCTTTCACGCCAGAGACCCGGGTTCTATCCCAGATGACCATGACATGTGTGCAAATGTATGAAGTATATCATTTGTGTATATGTATATAATATATCATGTGTGGAGTGTATAATTTGTGTGCATATGTATAGATTGTAATATGTATGAAGTGTATGGGCATGTGTATAATGTGTGCAACTGTATGTTCATTGGTTGAATGACTAATCCTGATGAGTGTATCGTGTGTGCAAATGTACAGAGTATATCATTTGTGTGTATATGAACAAAATGTATCATGTGTGCATATATGTGGAGTGTATAATTTGTGTGTACATGTATAAAGTATATCATGTGTGATACTTGTGTGTTTATGTATAGAGTGTACCATGTGCATATACATAGAGTGTAACATGTGTGCATATGTATGGAGAGTATCGTGTGTGTGTATCATGTGTCTATATGTACAGAGTTTATCATGTGTGCAAATATCTGGAGAGTATCATGTGTGCATGTACAGTTTGTATCAGGTGTGCAAATGTACAGAATGTTCGTCAACTCCCAGTAGCTCAGTGGTTATATGATTCACCTTTCACGCCAGAGACCCGGGTTGCGTCCCAGACCCTGACATGTGTGCAACTGTATGGAGTGTATCATGTGTGCGTACTGTATGAAGTATATCATTTGTGTGTATAAGTATATATCATGTGTGGAGTGTATAATTTTTGTGTATATGTACAGTATAGAGAGTATCATGTGTGCAAATGTACAGAGTATATCATTTGTGTATATGAACAAAATGTATCATGTGTGCATATATATGGAGTATAATTTGTGTGTACATGTATAGAGTGTATCATGTGTGATTATGTATGGAGAGTATCATGTGTGTCTATATACAGAGTGTATCATGTGTGCATATCTATAGAGTGTATCATATATGTATGGAGTGTATCATGTGTGCGTATGTACAGTGTATTGTGTGTGCATATATACAGCGTGTATCATGTGTGCACATGCACGAAGTGTATCATGTGTGATTATGTATGGAGAGTATTATATGTGCATGCACAGATTGTATCAGGTGTGCAAATGTACAGAATGTTTGTCAACTCCCAGTAGCTCAGTGGTTATAGGATTCACCTTTCACGCCAGAGACCCGGGTTCTTTCCCAGACCATGACATGTGTGCACTGTTGCCAACTTTTTTCAACGAAAAGGCGCTAAGCTCTGCCCGAAATGTCGCTAAAAGTCGCTAGATTACGTCATACGCTAATTTGCATATTACTGACGTCATCACGTTCTACCGTTTCTGTTTATTTAACAGACAGTGGTCAATAAAGGGGTATTTATATTTAGACTACGCTTTAAGTAACGTTATGCATGTCAACTTCACTAAATGTATTGCTGTTTGAATACAGTATATCATTATAGATGTGTAGTGAATTTGCAGTAATCTCTCAGACGTAATAAACTCAGACAAGTTCTGAAACTCACTTAAAATATCTGTGATTGTGAACAAGAAAAGAATAAACGGTCAAAATAAATTGTTAAATTAAAGGAGAAGCAGATCGGGTTGACTGTACAAGGGAAATACCTTCACACTGCCGGTGCTGTCAGGCTGCAGGTGGGAGAGAGACTGCTTTACTAGAACTGGGTCGCCTGTCAGTGCTCTGAGGCAGGGGAGGGGCATCACCCGCAGCTCGTTGAGAAGAGTAGGGACGGTACAGTAATGGACAAATAACAGTCTATAAACATCTCCAGTAACAAACAAAAAAGTCGCTAGATTTGTCGCTAGTCGCTTTTTTGAAAATTTGTCGCTAGGGGGGTCTGAAAAGTCGCTAAATCTAGCGACAAAGTCGCTAAGTTGGCAACACTGCATGTGTGCAAATGTATAAATTGTATAATGTGTGCATATGCATGAAGTATATAATTTGTGTGTATATGTATATAATATATCATGTGTGGAGTGTATAATTTTTTTGTATATGTATAGAGTGTATCATGTGTGCATATGTATAAAGTGTATCGTATGGACATATCTATAGAGTGTGCAAATGCATGTTCATTGGTTGTATGACTAATCCTGATGTGTGTATATCTGTAGAGTGTATCATATATGTATGGAGTGTATCATGTGTGCATATGTACAGAGTGTATTGTGTGTGCATCTGTATTGAGAGTATCACTTGTGTGTTTATGTATAGTGTAAAATGTGCATATACATAGAGTGTATCATGTGTGCATATGTATGGAGAGTTTCGTGTATGTATTGGGTGTATCATGTGTCTATATGTACAGAGTTTATCATGTGTGCAAATGTCTGGAGTGTATCATTTGTGTGTATATGTATAGAGTGTATCATGTGTGTATATGTATAGAGTGCATCATGTGTGCATATGTATAGAGTGTATATGTATTTATGTATTTATATTTATAGAGTGTGTATGTGTATAGAGTGTATCATGTCCTTTCGCTTGGGTGGTTATATGACTCACCTTTCATGCCAGAGACCCGGGTCCTGACATGTGTGCATATGTATAGAATGTATCATGTGTGCATATGTATGGAGTGTATCTTTTGTGTGTTCATTTATAGAGTGTATCATGTGTGCAAATGTATAGACTGTATCATGTGTGCATATATATGGAGCGTATAATTTGTGTGTACATGTATAGAGTGTATCATGTGTGATTATGTATGGAGAGTATCATGTGTGTCTATATACAGAGTGTATCATATATGTATGGAGTGTATCATGTGTGCGTATGTACAGAGTGTATTGTGTGTGCACATACATGAAGTGTATCATGTGTGATTATGTATGGAGAGTATCATGTGTGCATGTACAGATTGTATCAGGTGTGCAAATGTACAGAATGTTCATCAACTCCCAGTAGCTCAGTGGTTATAGGATTCACATTTCACGCCAGAGACCCGGATTCTATCCCAGACCCTGACATGTGTGCAACTGTATGGAGTGTATCATGTGTGCATATGTATGAAGTATATCATTTGTGTGTATATGTATATAATATATCATGTGTGGAGTTTATAATTTGTGTGCATATGTATGAAGTGTATCGTATGGGCATGTGTATAACGTGTGCAACTATATGTTCATTGGTTGAATGACTAATCCTGATGTGTGTATAAGTGTAGAGTGTATTGTGTGTGCAAATGTACAGAGTATATCATTTGTCAACTTCCAGTAGTTCAGTGGTTATATGATTCACCTTTCACGCCAGAGACCCGGGATCTATCCCAGACCCTGACATGTGTGCAAATGTATGAAGTATATCATTTGTTTGTATATGTATATATCATGTGTGGAGAGTATAGTTTTTGTGTATATGTATAGAGTGTATCATGTGTGCAAATGTACAGAGTATATCATTTGTGTATATGAACAAAATGTATCATGTGTGCATATATATGGAGTATATAATTTGTGTGTACATGTATAGAGTGTATCATGTGTGATTATGTATGGAGAGTACCATGTGTGTCTATATACAGAGTGTATCATATATGTATGGTGTGTATCATGTGTGCGTATGTACAGAGTGTATTGTGTGTGCATATATACAGCGTGTATCATGTGTGATTATGTATAGAGAGTATCATGTGTGCATGTACAGTTTGTATCAGGTGTGCAAATATACAGATTGTATGTCAACTCCCAGTAGCTCAGTGGTCATAGGATTCACCTTTCAAGCCAGAGACCCGGGTTCTATCCCAGACCCTGACATGTGTGCAACTGTATGGAGTGTATCATGTGTGCATATGTATGAAGTATATCATTTGTGTGTATATGTATATAATGTGTGGAGTGTATAATTTGTGTGCATATGTATAGGTTGTAATATGTGTGCATATGTATGAAGTGTATCATATGGGCATGTGTATAACGCATGCAACTGTATGTTCATTGGTTGTATGACTAATCCTGATGTGTGTATAAGTGTAGAGCGTATCATGTGTGCAAATGTACAGAGTATATCATTTTTGTGTATATGAACAAAATGTATCATGTGTGCATATATATGGAGTGTATAATTTGTGTGTACATGTATAGAGTGTATCATGTGTGATTATGTATGGAAAGTATCATGTGTGTCTATATACAAAGTGTATCATGTGTGCATATCTATAGAGTGTATCATATATGTATGGAGTGTATCATGTGTGCGTGTGTATTGTGTGTGCACATACATGAAGTGTGTCATGTGTGATTATGTATGGAGAGTATCATGTGTGCATGTACAGATTGTATCAGGTGTTCAAATGTACAGCATGTTCATCAACTCCCAGTAGCTCAGTGGTTATAGGCTTCACCTTTCATGCCAGAGACCCGGGTTCTATCCCAGATGACCATGACATGTGTGCAAATGTATGGAGTGTATAATGTGTGCATATGTATGAAGTATATCATTTGTGTGTGTATATGTATATAATATATCATGTGTGGAGTGTATAATTTGTGTGTATATGTATAGAGTGTATCATATGTGCATATGTATAAGTGTATTGTATGGGCATATCTATAGAGTGTGCAAATGTATGTTCATTGGTTGTATGACTAATCCTGATGTGTGTATATTTGTAGAGTGTATCATATATGTATGGAGTGTATCATGTGTGCATATGTACAGAGTGTATTGTGTGTGCATCTGTATTGAGAGTATCACTTGTGTGTTTATGTATAGTGTACCATGTGCATATACATAGAGTGTATCATGTGTGCATATGTATGGAGAGTTTTGTGTATGTATTGGGTGTATCATGTGTCTATATGTACAGAGTTTATCATGTGTGCAAATGTCTGGAGTGTATCATTTGTGTGTATATGTATAGAGTGTATCATGTGTGTATATGTATAGAGTGCATCATGTGTGCATATGTATAGAGTGTATATGTATTTATGTATTTATATTTATAGAGTGTGTATGTGTATAGAGTGTATCATGTCCTTTCGCTTGGGTGGTTATATGACTCACCTTTCATGCCAGAGACCCGGGTCCTGACATGTGTGCATATGTATAGAATGTATCATGTGTGCATATGTATGGAGTGTATCTTTTGTGTGTTCATTTATAGAGTGTATCATGTGTGCAAATGTATAGACTGTATCATGTGTGCATATATATGGAGCGTATAATTTGTGTGTACATGTATAGAGTGTATCATGTGTGATTATGTATGGAGAGTATCATGTGTGTCTATATACAGAGTGTATCATATATGTATGGAGTGTATCATGTGTGCGTATGTACAGAGTGTATTGTGTGTGCACATACATGAAGTGTATCATGTGTGATTATGTATGGAGAGTATCATGTGTGCATGTACAGATTGTATCAGGTGTGCAAATGTACAGAATGTTCATCAACTCCCAGTAGCTCAGTGGTTATAGGATTCACATTTCACGCCAGAGACCCGGATTCTATCCCAGACCCTGACATGTGTGCAACTGTATGGAGTGTATCATGTGTGCATATGTATGAAGTATATCATTTGTGTGTATATGTATATAATATATCATGTGTGGAGTTTATAATTTGTGTGCATATGTATGAAGTGTATCGTATGGGCATGTGTATAACGTGTGCAACTATATGTTCATTGGTTGAATGACTAATCCTGATGTGTGTATAAGTGTAGAGTGTATTGTGTGTGCAAATGTACAGAGTATATCATTTGTCAACTTCCAGTAGTTCAGTGGTTATATGATTCACCTTTCACGCCAGAGACCCGGGATCTATCCCAGACCCTGACATGTGTGCAAATGTATGAAGTATATCATTTGTTTGTATATGTATATATCATGTGTGGAGAGTATAGTTTTTGTGTATATGTATAGAGTGTATCATGTGTGCAAATGTACAGAGTATATCATTTGTGTATATGAACAAAATGTATCATGTGTGCATATATATGGAGTATATAATTTGTGTGTACATGTATAGAGTGTATCATGTGTGATTATGTATGGAGAGTACCATGTGTGTCTATATACAGAGTGTATCATATATGTATGGTGTGTATCATGTGTGCGTATGTACAGAGTGTATTGTGTGTGCATATATACAGCGTGTATCATGTGTGATTATGTATAGAGAGTATCATGTGTGCATGTACAGTTTGTATCAGGTGTGCAAATATACAGATTGTATGTCAACTCCCAGTAGCTCAGTGGTCATAGGATTCACCTTTCAAGCCAGAGACCCGGGTTCTATCCCAGACCCTGACATGTGTGCAACTGTATGGAGTGTATCATGTGTGCATATGTATGAAGTATATCATTTGTGTGTATATGTATATAATGTGTGGAGTGTATAATTTGTGTGCATATGTATAGGTTGTAATATGTGTGCATATGTATGAAGTGTATCATATGGGCATGTGTATAACGCATGCAACTGTATGTTCATTGGTTGTATGACTAATCCTGATGTGTGTATAAGTGTAGAGCGTATCATGTGTGCAAATGTACAGAGTATATCATTTTTGTGTATATGAACAAAATGTATCATGTGTGCATATATATGGAGTGTATAATTTGTGTGTACATGTATAGAGTGTATCATGTGTGATTATGTATGGAAAGTATCATGTGTGTCTATATACAAAGTGTATCATGTGTGCATATCTATAGAGTGTATCATATATGTATGGAGTGTATCATGTGTGCGTGTGTATTGTGTGTGCACATACATGAAGTGTGTCATGTGTGATTATGTATGGAGAGTATCATGTGTGCATGTACAGATTGTATCAGGTGTTCAAATGTACAGCATGTTCATCAACTCCCAGTAGCTCAGTGGTTATAGGCTTCACCTTTCATGCCAGAGACCCGGGTTCTATCCCAGATGACCATGACATGTGTGCAAATGTATGGAGTGTATAATGTGTGCATATGTATGAAGTATATCATTTGTGTGTGTATATGTATATAATATATCATGTGTGGAGTGTATAATTTGTGTGTATATGTATAGAGTGTATCATATGTGCATATGTATAAGTGTATTGTATGGGCATATCTATAGAGTGTGCAAATGTATGTTCATTGGTTGTATGACTAATCCTGATGTGTGTATATTTGTAGAGTGTATCATATATGTATGGAGTGTATCATGTGTGCATATGTACAGAGTGTATTGTGTGTGCATCTGTATTGAGAGTATCACTTGTGTGTTTATGTATAGTGTACCATGTGCATATACATAGAGTGTATCATGTGTGCATATGTATGGAGAGTTTTGTGTATGTATTGGGTGTATCATGTGTCTATATGTACAGAGTTTATCATGTGTGCAAATGTCTGGAGTGTATCATTTGTGTGTATATGTATAGAGTGTATCATGTGTGTATATGTATAGAGTGCATCATGTGTGCATATGTATAGAGTGTATATGTATTTATGTATTTATATTTATAGAGTGTGTATGTGTATAGAGTGTATCATGTCCTTTCGCTTGGGTGGTTATATGACTCACCTTTCATGCCAGAGACCCGGGTCCTGACATGTGTGCATATGTATAGAATGTATCATGTGTGCATATGTATGGAGTGTATCTTTTGTGTGTTCATTTATAGAGTGTATCATGTGTGCAAATGTATAGACTGTATCATGTGTGCATATATATGGAGCGTATAATTTGTGTGTACATGTATAGAGTGTATCATGTGTGATTATGTATGGAGTGTTACGACTTTCAAGTTTTTTCTCTAGGGTTTAAAAGATGTAACATTTAATGTGACCAAAATTGTGTTGAGTTGGTGGCAAAATACAAACGACAACCAAATACTGCAAAGTAAGTGAATTTATTTACAATAGTGAAAAGTCAAACAGCAAAAATATTTACAAGATCTCACAAAGAAAATAAATCAATGTATTTTATGGATGGGGGAAACGAGAATTAAGTGGCGCCAAATAAATGAAAGCAACATAACAAAACCCCAAATCTAACTGAAATTACCCTCTAAACTATCTAATACAAAACAAACAAACAAAACATCTTCAGCGTTTACACGCTATAACTAATACTGCTCTTCTAGCCAAAACAGACGGTGAAAACTTACAGCGGGTGGCGCACACTTCTAAACTAGTGTGTTTAGACAGTGGAGTTATCTACGTGATGAAAGTGTATGTCACGTGACATCTAAACTTCTCGAATCCCAGGGGAAGGCTGACGCCAGATGTTAGGGAACGGGAAGGGTCACATATACACATACAAAAACGGTAACGGCAACCAAAACAAGGACCAGACCAAAATCAAAACTCTAACTCACATCAACATCAAAGCACATAACAACAAGCCAAAAACACACAAAGGCAAACAAGCAATAGCAAACAGGCATGACAAAGCAAGCAGAACGAGCTTCCCCGCTCGCGTCCCTTTAAACTATGAGCTCCCATCCTGATTGGAAACGGAGGTGATGACGTCACAGGGTGTAATGATGATTGACGTCTTCACGGACGAATGGGGTACTGGAATGAGCGAACCTGAGAAATGACACACAGGGAGAGAGCGAGAGAGAGAGAGAGAGAGAGAGAGAGAGAGGGAGCGAACGAGCGAGCGAGAGAGCAAGAGAAAGAGAGAGAGCGCACACACACAAGCAAAACATACTGGCATATACATATGACTGTAACAGGAGAGTATCATGTGTGTCTATATACAGAGTGTATCATATATGTATGGAGTGTATCATGTGTGCGTATGTACAGAGTGTATTGTGTGTGCATATATACAGCGTGTATCATGTGTGCACATGCATAAAGTGTATCATGTGTGATTATGTATGGAGAGTATCATGTGTGCATGTACAGATTGTATCAGGTGTGCAAATGTACAGGTTGTTTGTCAACTCCCAGTAGCTCAGTGGTTATGTGATTCACCTTTCACGCCAGAGACCCGGGATCTATCCCAGACCCTGACGCGGGGGCCAGCCGCGAATAGTTGGAATGCAGTGCCAGCCAATCAGATTGAAGGACCTGCCCAAAGGCGGAAGTGATGTCAGAGCCAATCAGATTTTTCTTTTTTCATCAAAAACTGGGTTCGAATCCCACTTAGACACTTGTAAACAATTATTTTAGACAGTTTTGTCAAAAATATTGTAATGTTTAACAATTTATTAGAGCCATAAAGTATTTAAAATTGTTTTCAAGTTTAGGAATGTGCTAAATAAGTGAAAATAAAAATACCCACAGTGAAACAGTTATATAAAATTAAATATTAATTTAAATGCATTCATAGTGGGTTTAAATGTGAATTAGAGAAGTTTACATTAAACAAAATGAATAAAACAAGTATTCTTTTTTTAGTTAATTTAAAAGAAATTACAAATGGAATAATTCAAGTCACTATTAAATGATCTGATTGAGTGATGGAATAATAGAGGTAAAACTTTAATTGAAGGATCAGTCAAGTGTTTCCAAATGAAATCTGGTAAAATAAAAGTCCTACAAAACATTAACAAAAACACTCATGAAACAAAATCTGATTTTTTATTAGACATTAATAGGTTTTAAGTACTTTAAAAAATGTAGATAATCCTAAAATTGGGTGGGGGGGGGGGGGAATACAGAAACACAATAAACACAAATTCAATAATATAGATGCATTACATTACAATCTCACTGAAAATAAAATTTAAAAAACATATACAGGACTAAAATACTGCTGAGGGGCAAAATATCAAGAATAATAGAAAACCTTTAAGGTTTAAAATACTAAATAAAATAAATAGCATCAATCCAAAAAATAAAAAAGGTAACACTTAACAATAAGGTTGTATTAGTTAATTAAGTTCATGTATTTACTAATGTGAACAAACAATACGTTTATTGCAGTATTTATTCTTCTATGCTAAAATTAATGGAAATAAAATTATTGGCTAATTCTTGTTAACTCACAGTGCATTAAGACTAATGTAACAAGCATAACTTTGGATTTTAATAATGCAATAGACAATGTTAAACTATGATTAATAAATGTTTATAAGTATAGTCTAATAATAGTTCATTTTAGTACATTAACTAAAGAAACCTTATTGCAAAGTGTCACCAACAAAACAAACAGCTTTAAAAAAACAGACTGAACTTTAAGAATAAAGACACGTAATATCACACTGAAAAATAAAACTTTTACACAATAATTAAATACTGCTAAAAGGGGGCAAAATATCAGGGAAATAATCATGTTTTTGTTATTTAAAAAAATTTAAATATCAATGCAAAATGTAAAAAAATAAATAAATAAATTGTCACTTTAAGGTTTTAAGTATTTTACAAAAGTAAACATTAATCCAAAACCAATAAAGAAGCAATTCGAAGAAATAAGGACAAATTAAAATCAAACTCTGAAAATTAAAATGCAAAATAGATGTGCATGAAAAATAGAACATTGAGTTTGGAAAGGTGTTTGAAGTCCTCACAGGTCCAGTTTGGGTGCTTGAAGGTAAGGCCAGCATGATCAGAGGTGGAAAAAATAGAGAAAAAAAATATTTAATGATTCAGGAAAATTGTAAGACATATGTATTTAACACAGAATTGCAACTTTTAGTTCACATATGAGGGAAAAAAGGCATTTTATGCATAGTGTTGTTCATGTTTCCAAACCTTTTTTATTTACCTTGCTCTGACTGAATGAACACCATGAAATAGAACTTTATTATTATTCATTTAATTCATTTAATTATATTATTTAAAGCAAGTTAATTTATTAAATGGTCTAAAATAAATCAATATAATTACAGTTTTTAGTTTAACTCATTTCACCATCACTGTCTGTGTATACAAAGTAACTAGTGTACAAATATATCTACAAACAGAGACAGAGTAATTAAATATATATATAATTTGCTAAATAATTCTGTTTTTAGCTATAAAAGGTTACAGTTATCATGATGATTGCACATGCTAAAGAAATGATGAACTCAGTCAGAAATGAATTAATGGCAACAATATAATTTCACAGAAGCAAAAGACTTTTTTTGTAATTCATTTTGCTTTTTCAACTATATAGGGGTTAGACAATACAGAAACAATAAACTGAATAAGAAATTAGTTGAAAAAAATTTTTACATAAAATATTTAACTTTTCTTTTTTTGTAGAGCTTATTTGCAAAATCAGTGAATTGCAATTTTAAATATTTTTCATGAATCATGTTATCTGTTTTTATTAATTCTTCATTAGTTAACTAAAGAATGTGATGTTTGTTATTTAAATGGTTTAAAATATATTTTTAATAAAACTAAAAATGGCACGTCTGACTCGATTAAAGAATTTAGAGTTAAATTTGTATTGGCTATGCATTGAGATTTTTAGGAAAATAAGTAATATTGAGACAAGGAATTCAAGTAACAAAGTTTTAAGTAAATAAATTAGAGAAGTACAGTAAATAAATGTAAAAAGTAAATTAGTAATTACCAGACACTTAACACACACACACACACACACACACACACACACACACACACACACACACACACATATATATATATATATATTAGGGCTGGGCGATATGGCAAAAAAAAAAAATTCACGATTCGCGATTCGATTCACGATTTCGATTTTTTTTTTTATTTTTTTTTTTTATTAATTTTGTTTTTACTGTGTAACTACCTTACCAGTTTACCTTGTTCATTTAAATTTAAATAAATGCCGAAACTAGTTTTTTTCATGCTCACTTGTAAAAGAAAAGCAACTGTGTGACTAAACGTGGTTATGGCACTCTCTCATGTAGGGATGCTAAACATAGCTACAATAGAAATCACAGCACCCGTATTTATGTAGAGGTCATATGTTGTGCAGCTTTGGGCAATTTTTTTTTGGAGAGAAAATGACCAAAATGTAACGTGAAGATTGAAAAGGATTGGAGGGGAAATAAATATTTCAAATAACAGAAAAATAAACAATGATAATGCAACAATAGTTTATCTGTATAAGTGGCATGGCAGAAATATATATTTAGACAGGCCTTGTCAAAGTGAGCGGGCACTTTCACTAATAAAAAATATAGCACTTCAATTATTTCATAACAATCAATAAAATAACAGCGGTTTTATATCAAAAGTTGGTAATGATATAAAATATACTACATTTTGATGGTAAAATATAACCATTTAAATGATTTCAGTATTCAAATATTAAATAACGAATGCATCAAGTTAAATATAAAAAAACAAATGAATCAACACAGCATATCAGGATATAAAGGACTATATTTAGCAAAATGCTGCTCTTTTGTTTTATGTTTACTTCAGTAATTCCACCCGGGAGCTGTTTTGCACTGTGAAACTGAAAACACTGAAATAAGTAAAAGAAGGGCATGCATCGAGTACTTTTGTCCGTCTCATCATTTGCTCGAGCATGAATTAACGAGCTGTTACTCTGCCGCCGGACATTGCGGAGAAAGTTACACCTATCATCATGCTTAAAACAAAGAATTAGAATTATTAAAGTGGCGATCGGGTGCGGATATATATATCAGATAAAATAATATGTGCGGGCGGGTGGATGATTAGAATGAAGGAGGCAAGGAGCGGACCTCCGCCTGTCGAGCCTTCTCGCCTCTCCTCTCCTCGCGCGCGCGCGCGCCCGTCTCGCAACTCGCGCGGGAGAGACAGGCGGCTGCGGGACAGAGCCGCGACATTATAGTACAGAAGTTATAATAATAATAATAATATAGCATGTAATTGATGTTACTAATTAAATACAATGCTGGGATTTTGCTTACTGTAGTAAACACAGTTAGAAAATACTGTCAGAGGATGGGCAAAACACAAAAATAAAATATAATATGCGCATTGACACAAACAACCAAGTGCAAAAACATAAATTACAGCCATGTTCATTCATAATTATGTGAAATAAATCACGAGAGGGTAAATTTGGCTTAAAAAACTAAAGTTTACAGGTCAATATTGTTTTTGCACAACAGTAAAACAATGCTTTTGCACAACAGTAACACAATGTGAGTAATAAAGTCTCTTACCTTTGACAGATGTTGTAAATCCGCCGAATAAAACGAAAGGAGCAGATCGCGGATGTGTTTATTTCACTCTCTGAGTCAGAATGAAAATGTCATCTTCAAATTTCCCGCTGGTGCAAAAACACGGAAGTGCGCCACAGAGCGGCAGTGGCCGAAAGTATATTGCATCCGTAGTGGTTCAGCACTACCATTGAAAATGAATGGGAATCCGTTTAGGGCCGTTTAGCTAAAGAATCCTCGGCCGCCGCGCGGGTGCAAATGTATGGAGTGTATCATGTGTGCATATGTATGAAGTATATCATTTGTATGTATATATCATGTGTGGAGAGTATAATTTTTGTGTATATGTATAGAGTGTATTATGTGTGCAAATGTACAGAGTATATCATTTATGTATATGAACAAAATGTATCATGTGTGCATATATATGGAGTGTATAATTTGTGTGTACATGTATAGAGTGTATCATGTGTGATTATGTATGGAGAGTATCATGTGTGTCTATATACAGAGTGTATCATATATGTATGGAGTGTATCATGTGTGCGTATGTACAGAGTGTATTGTGTGTGAGAGAGTATCATGTGTGCAAATGTCTGGAGTGTATTATTTGTGTGTATATGTATACAGTAGAGTGTATCATGTGTGTATATGTATAGAGTGTATCATGTGTGTATATATGTATTTATATTTATAGAGTGTGTATGTGTATAGAGTATATCATGTCCTTTCGCTTGGGTGTATTGGTTCATCAACTCAGCTCGGTTATATGACTCACCTTTCATGCCAGAGACCCGGGTCCTTACATGTGTGCATATGTATAGAATGTATCATGTGTGCATATGTATGGAGTGTATCTTTTGTGTGTTCATGTATAGAGTGTATCATGTGTGCAAATGTATAGACTGTATCATGTGCGATTAGGTATGGAGAGTATCGTGTGTGTGTGTGTGTGTGAGAGAGTATCATGTGTGCAAATGTACAGAGTATATCATTTATGTATATGAACAAAATGTATCATGTGTGCATATATATGGAGTGTATAATTTGTGTGTACATGTATAGAGTGTATCATGTGTGATTATGTATGGAGAGTATCATGTGTGTCTATATACAGAGTGTATCATCATGTATAGAGTGTATCATGTGTGCAAATGTATAGACTGTATCATGTGCGATTAGGTATGGAGAGTATTGAGTGTGTATATGTGTGTGTACAGAGTGTATTGTGTATATGTATAAAGTGTATCATGTGTGCATGTGTATGGGGTGTATCATTTGCATGTATATGTATTGAGTGTATCATGTGTGCATAGCTATGGAGATTATCATGTGTGTGTATATGTATAGAGTGTATCATTTGTGTGTATACAGTATGTACAGAGTGTATCATGTGTCTATTTGTATAGTGTATCATATGTGTATGTGTATAATGTGTGTATGTATAGTGTATTGTGTGTCCATATGTACAGAGTGTATTGTGTGTGCATATATACAGCGTGTATCGTGTGTGATTATGTATGGAGAGTATCATGTGTGCATGTACAGATTGTATCAGGTGTTCAAATGTACAGCATGTTCATCAACTCCCAGTAGCTCAGTGGTTATAGGATTCACCTTTCATGCCAGAGACCCGGGTTCTATCCCAGACCCTGACATGTGTGCAACTGTATGTAGTGTATCATGTGTGCATATGTATGAAGTATATCATTTGTGTGTATATGTATATAATATATCATATGTGGAGTATATAATTTGTCTGTATATGTATCGTTTATCATGTGTGCATATGTATAGATTGTAATATGTGTGCATATGTACGAAGTGTATCGTATGGGCATGTGTATAACGTGTGCAACTGTATGTTCATTGGTTGTTTGACTAATCCTGATGTGTGTATAAGTGTAGAGTGTTATTATGTGTGCACATGTACAGGGTATATCATTTGTGTGTATATGAACAAAATGTATCATGTGTGCATATATATGGAGTGTATAATTTGTGTGTACATGTATAGAGTGTATCATGTGTGATTATGGAGAGTATCACTTGTGTGTTTATGTATAGAGTGTACCATGTGCATATACATAGAGTGTATCATGTGTGCATATGTATGGAGAGTATCATGTGTGTATGTATTGGGTGTATTATGTGTCTATATGTACAGAGTTTATCATGTGTGCAAATGTCTGGAGTGTATTATTTGTGTGTATATGTATACAGTAGAGTGTGTCATGTGTGTATATGTATAGAGTGTATATGTATTTATATTTATAGAGTATGTATGTGTATAGAGTATATCATGTCCTTTCGCTTGGGTGTATTGGTTCATCAACTCAGCTCGGTTATATCATGTGTGCGTATGTACAAAGTGTATTGTGCGTGCATGTATACAGCGTGTATCATGTGTGCACATGCACAAAGTGTATCATGTGTGATTATGTATTGAGAGTATCATGTGTGCATGTACAGATTGTATCAGGTGTGCAAATGTACAGACTGTTCATCAACTCCCAGTAGCACAGTGGTTATAGGCTTCACCTTTCATGCCAGAGACCTGGGTTCTATCCCAGATGACCATGACATGTGTGCAAATGTATGGAGTGTATAATGTGTGCATATGTATGAAGTATATCATTTGTGTGTATATGTATATAATATATCATGTGTGGAGTGTATAATTTGTGTGTGCATATGTATAAAGTGTATTGTATGGGCATATCTATAGAGTGTGCAAATGTATGCTCATTGGTTGTATGACTAATCCTGATGTGTGTATATGTGTAAAGTGTATCATGTGTGCATATGTACAGAGTGTATTGTGTGTGCATCTGTATTGAGTGTATCACTTGTGTGTTTATGTATAGTGTACCATGTGCATATACATAGAGTGTATCGTGTGTGTGTATGTATTGGGTGTATCATGTGTCTATATGTACAGAGTTTATCATGTGTGCAAATGTCTGGAGTGTATTATTCGTGTGTATATGTATAGAGTGCATCATGTGTATTTATATTTATAGAGTGTGTATGTGTATAGAGTGTATCATGTCCTTTCGCTTGGGTGGTTACATGACTCACCTTTCATGCCAGAGACCCGGGTCCTGACATGTGTGCATATGTATGGAGTGTATCTTTTGTGTGTTCATGTATAGACTGTATCATGTGCGATTAGGTATGGAGAGTATTGTGTGTGTGTGTGTGTGTGTGTGTGTGTGTATGTGTGTGTGTACAGAGTGTATTGTGTATATGTATAAAGTGTATTAGGTGTGCAAATGTACAGCATGTTCGTCAACTCCCAGTAGCTCAGTGGTTATAGGATTCACCTTTCACGCCAGAGACCCGGGTTCTATCCCAGACCCTGACATGTGTGCAATTGTATGGAGTGTATCATGTGTGCATATGTATGAAGTATATCATTTGTGTGTATATGTATATAATATACCATGTGTGGAGTGTATAATTTGTCTGTATATGTATCGTTTATCATGTGTATAGATTGTAATATGTGTGCATATGTATGAAGTGTATCGTATAACGTGTGCAACTGTATGTTCATTGGTTGTTTGACTAATCCTGATGTGTGTATAAGTGTAGAGTGTTATTATGTGTGCACATGTACAGGGTATATCATTTGTGTGTATATGAACAAAATGTATCATGTGTGCATATATATGGAGTGTATAATTTGTGTGTACATGTATAGAGTGTATCATGTGTGATTATGTATGGAGAGTATCATGTGTGTCTATATTCAAAGTGTATCATGTGTGCATATCTATAGAGTGTATCATATATGTATGGAGTGTATCATGTGTGCGTATGTACAGAGTGTATTGTGTGTGCACATAAATGAAGTGTATCATGTGTGATTATGTATGGAGAGTATCATGTGTGCATGCACAGATTGTATCAGGTGTGCAAATGTACAGCATGTTCGTCAACTCCCAGTAGCTCAGTGGTTATATGATTCACCTTTCATGCCAGAGACCCGGGTTCTATCCCAGACCCTGACATGTGTGCAACTGTATGGAGTGTATCATGTGTGCATATGTATGAAGCATATCATTTGTGTGTTTATGTATATAATATATCATGTGTGGAGTTTATAATTTGTCTGTATATGTATCGTTTATCATGTGTGCATATGTATAGATTGTAATATGTGTGCATATGTATGAAATGTATTGTATGGGCATATCTATAGAGTGTGCAAATGTATGTTCATTATATAATTATCTATTATAATAATAATTTGTGTGTATATGTATAGAGTGTATCATGTGTGCAAATGTATGGAGTATAGTCTTTGGCAGTCTTTTTGAACGTATGTTCAATATTTTGCGATAATAACGCCGCTGCCTGCTTTTTCTGCCACTCTTGCTCTTTTCGACCCATAGCGTTACTCAGTATGGATGTCGCATCAAAGATTCAAATGTTACCTCAGTGGGTAATGTCACGTGACTCGTGTCACATTATTGTGGCTTTAAATTACTGGCTATAGTTATTTAAAATGACACTTTATTACAATATAGCAGCATACACACAGTAAACACTAGAGGGTGTGAGTTTGCATGAGAGTGGTCCCGCTGTTCACTGGTTTTGCACCTGGAATCAGTATAGCTTTGTTTATGAAGGCTGCAGAGTGATGCATGAAAAAAATTACTTTGAATAATTGTTTAAGTAGTAATATATGTTAAAGTGTGCCCCCAAAAAGTACAAGTGGCCCCCAATTTGTACTTGATTTTTGATGAAATAAATGCAGTTTTGGTGGGCAGGATAAGCTTATTTTAAAACATTTCAAAATCCTACTGACCCCAAACCTGACTGGTAGTGTAAATCAAACGCCCCAAGCTGGTTAGGCAGAAGAGCGCTATTTACTTATGTTTTGTTATTCAACTAAATAAAAATTAGATCAGAAAAAAACAGTGCTAAAAATAGAAATACCTTCATCTTTTTACATTATACTTAGTGACTTTTCATTGTCAATTGTGCTCGCTGATCCTCACGTACATCACTTGTTTTCAGGTCCTTTTACACTTGAACAACTAAACGAATTCTTAGGTCTATTTAACTGACTATATTATCAATGCTGTAAAAAGTACCCCATGAACTTGAAAATAGTCAATCTTTTGCCGGACGTTTTCAGTGGCTAAGCACCTCTGTGCATATAAACCCGATCATAAAAAATACTATGCTTTGCGTGGCTAAAAAAAGTTTTAAAACAGACCTGTCTAAAAGTCATACTTCAGCCATGGTGTAAAACTTCAGATTGTGGTTTTCAACTGCTTGACGTAATTTACCTCCAGTGTGCAAAACTCCGATATTGATTCAGGATTTAGAAAACTTCTGATTCTGCATTTTTGGCAGAAGCCCTTTCAAAAGCCATCTTTCTTTAATGGATACAAGGCCACGTTGATCTTTCATAAAGAAGTTCAAGTTGTTGCTGAGTTTACCTGATGTATGTGGTGAAGCAGAGCATATGTTAAACCTCAGCAGTGCGTTATAGTCTAATAATAAGGTGATTATTGCTCTTCTCCTCTGGTCTCCAGCACCGCTGTTGAATCTACAGTTCAGATGGTGTATTTGAGTGTATTAGTCAATTTTCTAATTTTAAAGGGTGAAACACATTCCCAAAGGCCAGACAGACTTACTACACTTGGGATATTCCATATTTCGATTCATATAAATATACAGTATGCAAATATTTTTTACAAATATTTACAGTAACTCACCCTACTTTAACAACATTTTTATGATGTTAAAGGGTGTAGTACATTTACAGAGGCCTAACTGACTTACTACAGGTGAGATTTTACCCATATTTTCATTCATATTTGTACAGTACACAAACATTGAAAAAAGTATTTACAGTAAATCACCCTACTGTAATTTCATGACTTTAAAGAGTGTAGCATATTCACAGAGATCTCACTGACTTACTACAGGTGAGATTTTACCCATATTTTCGTTCATATTTCTACAGTACAAAAACATTGAAGAAAAATAATTACAGTAAATCACCCTACTGTAATTTTTATGACTTTACATGGTGTAGTACATTCACAGAGGCCTCACTGACTTACTAAAGGTGATATTTTACCCATATTTTCATTCATTTGTGTACAGAAGACAAATAATTAGGAAAAATATTTACGGTAAATCACCCTACTATAATTTTATGATTTTAAAGGGTGTAGTACAATCACAGAGGCCTCACTGACTTAATACAGGTGTGATATTACGCATATTTTTATTCATAATTGTATAGTACACAAATAATGAAGAAAAATATTTACAGTAAATCACTGTACTGTAATTTTGTGACTATAAAGGGTGTAGTACATTAACAGAGGCCTCACTGACTTACTACATGTGAGATTTTACCCAAATTTTTATTTATAATTTTACAGTAGACAATTAATGAAGAAAAATAATTACAGTAAATCACCCTACTGTAATTTTATGATGTTAAAGCATGTAGTACATTCATAAACGTCTCACTGACTTACTACAGGTTAGATTTTACCCATATTTTCATTTATATTTGTACAGTACACAAACAATGTAGGAAAATGTTTACAGTAAGTCACAATACTGTAATTTTATGACTTTAAAGGGTGTAGTACATTTACAGAGGCCTCACTGACTTACTACAGGTGATATTTTACCCATATTTTCATTCACATTTGTACAGTACACAAGTATTTAAGAAAAATATTTACAGTAAATCACCCTACTGTAATTTTATGATGTTAAAGGGCGTAGTACATTCAGAAAGGCCTCACTGACTTACTACAGGTGAGGTTTTACCCATATTTTCATTCATAATTTTACAGTAGACAAATAATGAAGAAAAATATTTACAGTAAATCCCCCTACTGTAATTTTATGACTTTACATGGTGTAGTACATTCACAGAGGCCTCACTGACTTACTACATGTGTGATTTTACCCATATTTCAATTATATATGTACAGTACACAAATAATGAAGAAAAATATTTACAGTAAATCACCTTACTGTAATTTTATGACATTAAAGGGTGTAGTACATTTACAGACGCCTCACTGACTTACTACAGGTGAGATTTTACCCATATTTTCATTCATTTGTGTATAGTACAGAGATATTGAAGAAAAATAATTACAGTAAATCACTCTACTGTAATTTTATGATGTTAAAGGGTGTAGTACATTCACAGAGGCCTCACTGACTTACTACATCTGTGAGTTTACCCATATTTTCAATTATATATGTACAGTACACAAAGAATGAAGAAAAATATTTACAGTAAATCACCTTACTGTAATTTTATGACATTAAAGGGTGTAGTACATTTACAGACGCCTCACTGACTTACTACAGGTGAGATTTTACCCATATTTTCATTCATTTATGTATAGTACAGAGATATTGAAGAAAAATAATTACAGTAAATCACTCTACTGTAATTTAATGATGTTAAAGGGTGTAGTACATTCACAGAGGCCTGACTGACTTACTACAGGTGAGATTTTACCCATATTTTCATTCATATTTGTACAGTACACAAACACTGACGAAAAATATTTACAGTAAATCACCCTACTGTAATTTTATTTTGTTAAAGGGTGTAGTACATTCAGAAAGGCCTCACTGACTTACTACAGGTGAGATTGTACCCATATTTTCATTCATAATTTTACAGTAGACAAATATTGAAGAAACATATTTACAGTAAATCCCCCTACTGTAATTTTATGACTTTACATGGTGTAGTACATTCACAGAGGCCTCGCTGACTTACTACAGGTGAGATTTTACCCATATTTTCATTCATATTTGTATAGTAGACAAATATTGAAGAAAAATATTTACAGTAAATCACCGTACTGTAATTGTATGGTTTTAAAGGGTGTAGTACATTCACAGAGGTCTCACTGACTTACTACAGGTGAGATTTTACCCATATTTTCAATTATAATTTCACAGTACACAAATATTGAAGAAAAGTATTTACAATAAATCCCCCTACTGTAATTTTATGACACTAAAAGGTGTAATACATTCACAGAGGCCTCACTGACTTAATACAGGGGAGATTTTACCCATATTTTCATTTATATTTGTACAGTACACAAACATTGACGAAAAATATTTACAGTAAATCACCCTTCTGTAATTTTCTCATTTTAAAGGGGATAGTACATTCACAGAGACCTCACTAACTTACTACAGGTGATATTTTACCCATATTTTCATTCATATTTCTACAGTACACAAAGGATGTGGAAAAATATTTACAGTAAATCACTGTACTGTAATTTTATGATTTTAAATGCTGTAGTACATTCACAGAGGTCTCACTGACTTACTACAGGTGAGATTTTACGTATAATTTCATTCATAATTGTACAGTAGAAAAATAATGAAAAAAAATATTTACAATAAATCACCCTACTGTAATTTTATGACACTAAAAGGTGTAGTACATTAATACAGGGGAGATTTTACCCATATTTTCATTTATATGTCTACAGTACACAAACATTGACGAAAAATATTTACAGTAAATCACCCTTCTGTAATCTTCTCATTTTAAAGGGGATAGTACATTCACAGAGGCCTCACTGACTTACTACAGGTGATATTTTACCCATATTTTCAATCATATTTCTACAGTACACAAAGAATGTGGAAAAATATTTACAGTAAATCACCGTACTGTTATTTTATGATTTTAAACGCTGTAGTACATTCACAGAGGTCTCACTGACTTACTACAGGTGAGATTTTACATATATTTTCATTCCTAATTGTACAGTAGACAAATAATGAAGACAAATATTTACAGTAAATCACCGTACTGTAATTGTACGATTTTAAAGGGTGTAGTACATTCACAGAGGCCTCACTGACTTACTACAGGTGAGATTTTACCCATAATTTCATTTATATTTGCACAGTCCACAAATATTGAAGAAAAACGTTTACAGTAAATCCCCCTACTGTAATTTTATGACTTTAAAGGGTGTAGTACATTCACAGACGCCTCACTGACGTACTACAGGTGAGATTTTACCCATATTTTTATTCATATTTGTATAGTATACAAATATTGAAGAAAAATATTTACAGTAAATCCCCCTACTGTAATTTCGTGACTTTAAAGGGTGTAGTACATTCACAAAGGCCTCACTGACTTACTACAGGTGATATTTTACCCATATTTTCATTCACATTTGTACAGTACACAAGTATTTAAGGAAAATATTTACCGTAAATCACTCTACTGTAATTTTATGATGTTAAAGGGTGTAGTACATTCACAGAGGCCTCACTGACTTAATACATGTGTGATTTTACCCATATTTTCAATAATATATGTACAGTACACAAAGAATGAAGAAAAATATTTACAGTAAATCACCTTGCTGTAATTTTATGACATTAAAGGGTGTCGTACATTTACAGAGGCCTCACTAACTTACTACAGGTGAGATTTTACCCACATTTTCATTCATATTTGTACAGTACACAAACACTGACGAAAAAAATTTACAGTAAATCACCCTACTGTAATTTTGTGACTTTAAAGGGTGTAGTACATTCACAGAGGCCTCACTGACGTACTACAGGTGAGATTTTACCCATATTTTCATTCATATTTGTACAGTACACAAAGAACGAAGAAAAATATTTACAGTAAATCACCCTACTGTAATTTTGTGACTTTAAAGGGTGTAGTACATTCACAGACGCCTCACTGACGTACTACAGGTGAGATTTTACCCATATTTTTATTCATATTTGTATAGTATACAAATATTGAAGAAAAATATTTACAGTAAATCCCCCTACTGTAATTTTATGACTTTAAAGGGTGTAGTACATTCACAGACGCCTCACTGACGTACTACAGGTGAGATTTTACCCATATTTTTATTCATATTTGTATAGTATACAAATAGTGAAGAAAAATATTTACAGTAAATCCCCCTACTGTAATTTCGTGACTTTAAAGGGTGTAGTACATTCACAAAGGCCTTACTGACTTACTACAGGTGAGATTTTACCCATATTTTCATTTATAATTTTACAGTACACAAAGAACGAAGAAAAATATTTACAGTAAATCCCCCTACTGTAATTTTGTGACTTTAAAGGGTGTAGTACATTCAGAGAGGCCTCACTGACTTACTACAGGTGAGATTTTACCCAAATTTTCATTCATATTTGTACAGTACACAAAGAACGAAGAAAAATATTTACAGTAAATCACCCTACTGTAATTTTGTGACTTTAAAGGGTGTAGTACATTCACAGAGGCCTCACTGACTTACTACATGTGAGATTTTACCCATATTTTCATTCATATTTGTACAGTACACAAGTATTTAGGAAAAATATTTACAGTAAATCACCCTACTGTAATTTTGTGACTTTAAAGGGTGTAGTACATTCACAGACGCCTCACTGACGTACTACAGGTGAGATTTTACCCATATTTTCATTCATATTTGTACAGTACACAAACACTGACGAAAAAATTTTACAGTAAATCACCCAACTGTAATTTTGTGACTTTAAGAGGTGTAGTACATTCACAGACGCCTCACTGACGTACTACAGGTGAGATTTTACCCATATTTTCATTCATATTTGTACAGTACACAAAGAATGAAGAAAAATATTTACAGTAAATCCCCCTACTGTAATTTTGTGACTTTAAAGGGTGTAGTACATTCACAGACGCCTCACTGACGTACTACAGGTGAGATTTTACCCAAATTTTCATTCATATTTGTACAATACACAAAGAATGAAGAAAAATAATTACAGTAAATCACCCTACTGTAATTTTATGATGTTAAAGGGTGTAGTACATTTACAGACGCCACACTAACTAACTACAAGTGAGGTTTTACCCCTATTTTCATTCATATTTTTACAGTACACAAGTATTGAAGAAAAATATTTACAGTAAATCACCCTACTGTAATTTTTTGACATTAAAGGGTGTAGTATATTTACAGAGGTCTCACTGACTCACTACAGGTGAGATTTTACCCATATTTTCATTCATTTGTGTACAGTAGACAAATAATGAAGAAAAATATTTACAGTAAATCACCCTACTGTATTTTCATGATGTTAAAGCATGTAGTACATTCATAAACGTCTCACTGACTTACTACAGGTGAGGTTTTACCTATATTTTCATTTATATTTGTACAGTACACAAACATTTTAGAAAAATGTTTACAGTAAATCACAATACTGTAATTTTGTGACTTTAAAGGGTGTAGTACATTCACAGAGGCCTCACTGACTTACTACAGGTGAGATTTTACCTAAATTTTCATTCATATTTGTACAATACACAAAGAATGAAGAAAAATATTTACAGTAAATCACCCTACTGTAATTTTATGACTTTAAAGGGTGTAGTACATTCACAGAGGCCTCACTGACTTACTACAGGTGAGATTTTGCCCATATTTTCATTCATATTTGTATAGTAGACAAATATTGAAGAAAAATATTTACAGTAAATCCCCCTACTGTAATTTTGTGACTTTAAAGGGTGTAGTACATTCAGAGAGGCCTCACTGACTTACTACAGGTGAGATTTTACCCAAATTTTCATTCATATTTGTACAGTACACAAAGAATGAAGAAAAATATTTACAGTAAATCACCCTACTGTAATTTTATGACTTTAAAGGGTGTAGTACATTCACAGAGGCCTCACTGACTTACTACAGGTGAGATTTTGCCCATATTTTCATTCATATTTGTATAGTAGACAAATATTGAAGAAAAATATTTACAGTAAATCACCCTACTGTAATTTTGTGACTTTAAAGGGTGTAGTACATTCACAGAGGCCTCACTGACTTACTACATGTGAGATTTTACCCATATTTTCATTCATATTTGTACAGTACACAAGTATTTAGGAAAAATATTTACAGTAAATCACCCTACTGTAATTTTGTGACTTTAAAGGGTGTAGTACATTCACAGAGGCCTGACTGACTCACTACAGGTGAGATTTTACCCATATTTTCATTCATATTTGTACAGTACACAAACACTGACGAAAAAAATTTACAGTAAATCACCCAACTGTAATTTTGTGACTTTAAGAGGTGTAGTACATTCACAGACGCCTCACTGACGTACTACAGGTGAGATTTTACCCATATTTTCATTCATATTTGTACAGTACACAAAGAATGAAGAAAAATATTTACAGTAAATCCCCCTACTGTAATTTTGTGACTTTAAAGGGTGTAGTACATTCACAGACGCCTCACTGACGTACTACAGGTGAGATTTTACCCAAATTTTCATTCATATTTGTACAATACACAAAGAATGAAGAAAAATATTTACAGTAAATCACCCTACTGTAATTTTATGATGTTAAAGGGTGTAGTACATTTACAGACACCTCACTAACTAACTACAAGTGAGGTTTTACCCCTATTTTCATTCATATTTTTACAGTACACAAGTATTGAAGAAAAATATTTACAGTAAATCACCCTACTGTAATTTTTTGACATTAAAGGGTGTAGTACATTTACAGAGGTCTCACTGACTCACTACAGGTGAGATTTTACCCATATTTTCATTCATTTGTGTACAGTAGACAAATAATGAAGAAAAATATTTACAGTAAATCACCCTACTGTATTTTCATGATGTTAAAGCATGTAGTACATTCATAAACGTCTCACTGACTTACTACAGGTGAGGTTTTACCTATATTTTCATTTATATTTGTACAGTACACAAACATTTTAGAAAAATGTTTACAGTAAATCACAATACTGTAATTTTGTGACTTTAAAGGGTGTAGTACATTCACAGAGGCCTCACTGACTTACTACAGGTGAGATTTTGCCCATATTTTCATTCATATTTGTATAGTAGACAAATATTGAAGAAAAATATTTACAATAAATCACCCTACTGTAATTGTATGATGTTAACGGGTGTAGTACATTTACAGAGGCCTCACTGACTTACTACAGGTGAGATTTTACCCAAATTTTCATTCATATTTGTACAATACACAAAGAATGAAGAAAAATATTTACAGTAAATCACCCTACTGTAATTCTGTGACTTTAAAGGGTGTAGTACATTCACAGAGGCCTGACTGACTTACTACAGGTGAGATGTTACCCATATTTTCATTCATATTTGTACAGTACACAGATTTTGAAGAAATATACTTACAGTAAATCACTGTACCATAATTGTATGATTTTAAAGGGTGTAGTACATTCACAGAGGTCTCACTGACTTACTACAGGTGAGATTTTACCCATATTTTCATTCATATTTCTACAGTACACAAAGATTGTAGAAAAATATTTACAGTAAATCACCCTACTGTAAATTTAGGACTTCAAAGGGTGTAGTACATTCACAGAGGCCTCACTGATTTACTACAGGTGAGATTTAACCCATAATTTCATTTATATTTGCACAGTCCAAAAACATTGAAGAAAAACGTTTACAGTAAATCACCCAACTTTAATTTCATGACTTTAAGAGGTGTAGTACATTTACAGACGCCTCACTGACTTACTACAGGTGAGATTTAACCCATATTTTCATTCATATTTGTATAGTAGACAAATATTGAAGAAAAATATTTACAATAAATCACCCTACTGTAATTTTATGATGTTAAAGGGTGTAGTACATTCACAGAGGCCTCACTGACTTACTACAGGTGAGATTTTACCCATAATTTCATTCATATTTGTACAGTACACAAGTATTGAAGAAACATATTTACAGTAAATCGCCCTACTGTAATTTTATGATGTTAAAGGGTGTAGTACATTCAGAAAGGCCTCACTGACTTACTACGGATTAGATTTTACCCATATTTGCAATTTTATATGTACAGTACACAAAAATTGTAGGGAAATGTTTACATTAAATCACCCTTCTGTAATTTTATGACTTTAAAGGGTGTAGTACATTCAGAAAGGCCTCACTGACTTACTACAGGTGAGATTTTACCCATATTTTCATTCATATTTGTACAGTACACAAAGAATGAAGAAAAATATTTACAGCAAATCACCCTACTGTAATTTTATGATTTTACATGGTGAAGTACATTCACAGAGGCCTCACTGACTTACTACATGTGTGATTTTACCCATATTTTCAATTATATATGTACAGTACACAAAGAATGAAGAAAAGTATTTACAGTAAATCCCCCTACTGTGTCTTTATGACTTTAAAGGGTGTAGTACATTCACAGAGGCCTCACTGACGAACTACAGTTGAGATTTTACCCATATTTTCATTCATATTTGTACAGTACACAAACATTGACGAAAAACATTTACAGTAAATCACCCTACTGTAATTTTGTGACTTTAAAGGGTGTAGTACATTCACAGAGGCCTCACTGACATACTACAGGTGATATTTTATCCATATTTACATTTATAATTTTACAGTACACAAATATTGAAGAAAAGTACTAACAATAAATCACCCTACTGTAATTGTATGAAGTTAAAGAATGTAGTACATTAACAGAGGCCTCACTGACTTACTACAGGTGAGATTTTACCCATATTTTTATTCATATTTGTACAGTACACAAATAATGAAGAAAAATATTTTCAGTAAATCACCCTACTATAATTTTATGACTTTACAGAGTGTAGCACATTTACATGTTATGACGAATGACGAATTGCTAGTTATAAAGTCAGAATTGCGTTTTTTTAAGTCAGAAGTCTGAGTTATAAACCCCCGGTTTCACAAACAAGGTTTAAGGCTAGTCAAGATTAAATTGCATGTTTGAGCTGTCTCAACTCAAAATAACTTGCAGTGAGATGTCTTAAAATACGTCAGTGTCATTTTTTTGTCTCCAGGTGCACACCAGATATATATGTTTCTAAGGCCATTTTAGAAATGTGGCTTAAATAGCCTAATTTATCTAACTCCTAGTCCTGGCTTAATCTAAGCGCTGTTTGTGAAACTGGGCCAATGTCGCAATTCTGAGTTATTAAGTCAGAATTCTAAGCTATAAAGTTAGAATTGCAAGTTATAAAGTCAGAATTGTGAGTTATAAAGTCAGAATTGTCAGTTATAAAGTCAGAATTGTGAGTTATAAAGTCAGAATTGTCAGTTATAAAGTCAGAATTGTGAGTTATAAAGTCAGAATTGTGAGTTATAAAGTTGCAATTCTGAGTTATTAAGTCAGAATTCTAAGTTATAAAGTTAGAATTGCAAGTTATAAAGTCAGAATTGTGAGTTATAAAGTCAGAATTGTCAGTTATAAAGTCAGAATTGTGAGTTATAAAGTCAGAATTGTGAGTTATAAAGTCAGAATTGTCAGTTATAAAGTCAGAATTCTGAGTTATAAAGTTGCAATTCTGAGTTATTAAGTCAGAATTCCGAGTTTTAAAGGAGTTTCCTGGCGATTGGCCATAAATGAAGTGTTAAAGACTCTTTAGGTTCTCTGCTTGTGATCTGTTATGGATTCGCAGCCCAGTTCAATAAAGGCCAGGAAGACAGTATTTGGTTGACACTTTTACTTAACTGAAATATGAACCAATACAGCCCTTTTAGTTTTAGCCCTTTAATGTCAATGTACGATACATATGTCTGCAGCTCCCAAGTACACCACATGAGGGCGCTCTTGCAATATGAAACAAATGACAGCTGCAACAAAATGTAAATTATAATCATTCTTACACATATAATAGATAAAAAATATAGAAATCCTAATTTTAGACTTTTGGAGGAATCACACAACCTATAGCTAATAGCTTCAGGCGCTCGGTTTAATGCTTTATAATTGTTATTTAGACCAAATGGTGCAAATGGCATAATTAAAAAGAACAAATCCATACGAATAAACAGACAGCCTAGTTCAGCCTATATGTCCCTTCTGAAAGCGTGATAAGCAGTAAAAGGATATAAACTCATTTATAACTCGCAATTCTGACTTCATAACTTGCAATTCTGACTATTTAACTCGGAATTGCAACTTTATAACTCAGAATTGTGTGTCCAACTCACAATTGTGACTTTATAACTCACAATTCTGACTTTATAACTCAGAGTTCTGACTTAATAACTCGCAATTCTGACTTTATAACTCAGATTTCTGACTTTTTACCTCAAAATTCTGACTTAATAACTCGCAATTCTAACTTGATAACTCAGAGTTCTGACTTTACACCTCGAAATTCTGACTTAATAACTCGCAATCCTGACTTTATAACTCAGATTTCTGACTTTATACCTCGAAATTCTGACTTAATAACTCGCAATCCTGACTTTATAACTAAGATTTCTGACTTTATACCTCGAAATTCTGACTTAATAACTCACAATCCTGACTTTATAACTCAGAGTTCTGACTTTATACCTCGAAATTCTGACTTATTAACTCGCAATTCTGACTTTATAACTCAAGAGTTCTGACTTTATACCTCGAAATTCTGACTTATTAACTCGCAATTCTGACTTTATAACTCAAGAGTTCTGACTTTATACCTCACAATTCTGACTTATTAACTCGAAATTCTGACTTTATAACTCAAGAGTTCTGACTTTATACCTCGAAATTCTGACTTAATAACTCGCAATCCTGACTTTATAACTCAGATTTCTGACTTTATACCTCGAAATTCTTACTTAATAACTCGCAATTCTGACTTTATAACTCAAGAGTTCTGACTTTATACCTCGAAATTCTGACTTATTAACTCGCAATTCTGACTTTATAACTCAAGAGTTCTGACTTTATACCTCGAAATTCTGACTTATTAACTCGCAATCCTGACTTTATAACTCAGAGTTCTGACTTTATACCTCGAAATTCTGACTTAATAACTCGCAATTCTGACTTTATAACTCAGATTTCTGACTTTTTACCTCAAAATTCTGACTTAATAACTCGCAATTCTAACTTGATAACTCAGAGTTCTGACTTTACACCTCGAAATTCTGACTTAATAACTCGCAATCCTGACTTTATAACTCAGATTTCTGACTTTATACCTCGAAATTCTGACTTAATAACTCACAATCCTGACTTTATAACTCAGAGTTCTGACTTTATACCTCGAAATTCTGACTTATTAACTCGCAATTCTGACTTTATAACTCAAGAGTTCTGACTTTATACCTCGAAATTCTGACTTATTAACTCGCAATTCTGACTTTATAACTCAAGAGTTCTGACTTTATACCTCGAAATTCTGACTTATTAACTCGCAATTCTGACTTTATAACTCAAGAGTTCTCACTTTATACCTCGAAATTCTGACTTTACAACTCGCAATCCTGACTTTATAACTCAGAGTTCTGACTTTATACCTCGAAATTCTTACTTAATAACTCGCAATTCTGACTTTATAACTCAGATTTCTGACTTTATACCTCGAAATTCTGACTTAATAACTCGCAATCCTGACTTTATAACTCAGAGTTCTGACTTTATACCTCGAAATTCTTACTTAATAACTTGCAATTCTGACTTTATAACTCAGATTTCTGACTTTATACCTCGAAATTCTGACTTAATAACTCGCAATTCTGACTTTATAGCCTAACTCAGAGTTCTGACTTTATACCTCGAAATTCTGACTTAATAACTCGCAATTCTGACGTTATAACTCGAAATTCTGACTTTATAACTCAGAATTCTGACTTTAGATTTTTTGTTGTTTTTAATTTTTTTTTTAATTGATTTGTTTTTATTATTCAGGGGCGGAAACAGGCTTCCATTGTATTGTTTTCTGCCAATACAATAAAATACATATTTGTCTGAAGAATTTGTTTGCATTCTATTTTTAATAACAGTAAATAATACAGATTAATTTTAGTAAAACTACAAAAACTAATATGATATACCATTAATGTATTATGCCGTGAGTATTAGCATATTACAGCAATTAACTATAAGCAGTTTCCACTTAGTTGCCACTGTTGCTGTTACAGAAATTAACTTGCAACACTAGACAGTTACTCAGTGTCAAATATCTCTGTCAGTGTTGTTGGAAATATCCGTACAAACTAAGAAATCCACTCTAACGAGCATGACATAAACGCATGCATATCTTAATGGTATCCTTTAAAATAATACCAAATTATGAGCTTTCTAAATTAACACTTTAATTATAAATATGTTTGATGGGTCTAAAGCTATAACTGATATAGCATGAGTCATACATACCCTAATATGCAGTTGCCTATAGCGTAAAGCTACCACGTGGTGGGGCTAGATATCTTTGCTGTGACAAGCCTGACCTAATCAAACTTTTAAAATGTGATTTTAAATAAAATGTGATTTGAATATGAACAATAAAATCCAATTTTAATATCACAATAAATAAATAAATAAATATGCCCATCGCGTTATATGTTGTGTTCCTATTAAAATGATTGGTTTAATTTCAGTGCAATTTAATAAGAAAGTTATGAACAGGTTGGGTTGGTTTCATTATATCAATGGAATATGACAGCGCAAATTATACAATTAATATAGCGAAAGTCACTGCTTTGAGACGCTTCAATTCAGCGCTACGTGAACGCGCATGACGCGCCAGTCAAAATAACGGGGCGGAGCGATCAAGAGCCTGTATAAAACTAAAACTCTGACATTATTCTCCATAGTCGAAACGCGAGCATGGACATACTCAGGACTATAGCACACCACCACCACCAGCCTGTAAATAGCAGGAAGATGTGTGAACACACACACAGCAGACCCAGTGAAAGCAGACGAAGAAAATTAGAGGATGCTTCATATGCCACTCAAGAAATGTCACGCATTATCACGGATTCAGCCACTGGGAAATGTTACTGTAGAGGAAAAGTTTTAGGCAAGGTAAATATTTTACGTTTAATACAAAAGTGTGTGTGTGTGTGTGTATATATATATATATATATATATATATATATATATATATATATATATATATATATATATATATATATATATATATATATATAAATATATAATTATTTTATTTTTTTTAAAGAATAAATCTAGATAAAAGATGTTCAACGATTGGTATCATTAGTATGTATATATGAAAATGCAATTTCTCTGTTACAGGGCGGTTTTGCCAAGTGCTATGAATTTACAGATCTAAGCACAGGCAAAATGTATGCAGCCAAAATCATTCCACACACACGCGTTTCCAAACCTCACCAAAGGGAAAAGGTAAGCTTGCTGTCCTGTTATCATGTATTTACATCTGGCAGCAATGCTTACATCATTTGTTAAGCTTGCAACCATTTGATCGACAGATTGATAGAGAAATCGAATTGCACAGAGCCCTGCATCACAAACACATTGTTCAGTTCTACCATCACTTCGAGGACAAAGATAACATTTACATCCTACTTGAATACTGCAGCAGACGGGTGAGTATTATTGATATGGTTTTTCAATCTGTCCAACAAATATTGTTGCTATAACTTTCTAATGTAATTTGTTGTTCTTCAGTCACTAGCACACATTCTCAAGGCCCGAAAAGTGCTTACAGAACCAGAGGTTCGGTACTACTTAAAACAGATTGTCTCGGGGCTGAAGTATCTACATGAGCAAGAGATTCTGCACAGAGACCTTAAACTAGGTAAGTGACTACAGCACACATTCGAGTACTATTAGCATTCTGCAGATACTTTTACTCAAGCTGCAAAAGCAATTAGTTAAAGAGCCCCAAAAATGTAAAAATGCATGGTTTGTTAATAAAAAAAACTTATTAGGAAGGAAGCTAGACAAGGAGAATTTCTCAGAAGTCATAAATATCACTGATCTATCATAATTCATCTGCTATTCCCAGGTAACTTCTTCATCAATGAATTTATGGAACTGAAGGTTGGAGACTTTGGTCTGGCTGCAAAACTGGAGCCGGTTGAGAACCGTAGAAGAACAATATGTGGGACACCAAACTACCTGTCACCTGAAGTCCTCAACAAGCAAGGACACGGTTGTGAATCTGATGTCTGGGCCCTCGGCTGTGTGATGTAAATATGATGGCCAGTTTCTCTTGGATTTCAAACAATTGCAGTGGACATGTTTGTTTATGTTGGATAACTTGCATTCCAAACAGGTATACCATGCTTTTGGGAAGACCTCCATTTGAAACCACAAACCTTAAAGAAACGTACCGATGTATACGAGAAGCGCGATACTCAACGCCGTCCTCTTTGTCGCCTCAAGCCAAGCATCTCATTAGCAGTATGTTGGCCAAGAACCCTGTGGATAGGCCACAATTGTATGATATTCTTCGTCATGACTTCTTCTGCCAGGTGTGTGTGCTTTTTTGGAAACCAAATGTATCTGTAGTAATAAAGTATTTGGCTTTGAACATATTTTTTTCTACCTATTTTAGGGTTTCACACCAGACAGACTGTCTGCTAACTGCTGTCATGCAGCCCCAGCCATCCACCACACCAGTCCTGCTAAGAGTTTCTTCAAGAAAGCTGCAGCTACCCTGTTTGGTGGAAAGAAGGACAAAGCCAAGTATTTGGAGACTCGAAGTAAGCTCTTTCAAACCTAGTTTATTGCGAACAATTTGCGGATTGCACAGATTACCTAATCGGAAGAATAAACATTCTTTCTTGCAGATAAGCCTGCCAAGGAAGAGGAAGAAATAAACATAAATAGACTTTGTCTTGATCTCCGGAAAACATCAGTTAGTCCTCAACCCTGCAGACAAACCCTTGAGGTGAGCTTTTTCCTTTTATTTTTTTTAATGCTCTTGCAGAAAGTTGTGTTGAAAGTTTACGATTGTAACCTGTTCCAACATCTCTTTCTTAATTTCCCACAGAACAATAAACCCCCAATTCCATCTGCTGGAAAACCAGCTGTCTTGACAAAGGACACCAGCAGCAAACAGCACATTAGAGACAGCATTCGAATGATAGTGCGAGGAACTCTTAGGAGCTGCAGTGGCAGCAGCGAATGTAAGAGCTTTTAAATCACATTTTTACCAAAGGCCGGATGTTAATAAATGGTTAAATGAAATATGTTATAGACATTGATGCTTTTTGTGTCCACAGGTCTTGAGAACAGCACAGTGGGAAGCGTTGCAGACACCGTGGCCCGAGTACTACGAGGGTGTCTGGAGAACATGTCGGAAGGTGCGTTTCAGGTGTTCTAAATTAAGTCTGGTTCTTGTGGAAAGACACTTGCTATTAAATGCCAATAACTCGGGTCTTAATACTTTCAAGATATGGGATTTTGACTGGTATGTTAAATAAACATGGCACATGCAAGAATGAGTTAAATTATTTGCAGTCCTGCACTGAAATTCAGGCTATGATGGTCCATTTGTTAAAAATAAAGTAAATAAAATGCATACAAAAATCTGAAAATAAAGCACAGCGAACAGAGGGTTGTAAGTAATTATGATTTTTTTTTTTAATCGAAAGCTAACATAAGTTAAAATCAGCTTTTTTCTTATGTTAAAGTTACACATTTGATTTCACTTTTACATACAGTTGCAATCAGAGTTATTCAACCCCCTGAATTATTAGCCACCCTGTTTATTTATTTTTTTAAATTTTTTACATTTCTGTTTAACGGAGAGAAGATTTTTTTCAACACATTTCTAAACATAATAGTTTTAATAATTCATTTCTAATAACTGATTTATTTTATCTTTGCCATGATGACAGTAAATAATAACGATGGTTTGTTCTGTAGACTATCGAAAAACAATATAGCTTAAAGGCGCTAATAATTTTATTAAAATGGTTTTTAAAAAATTAAAAAACTGCTTTTATTCTAGCCGAAATAAAACAAATAATATTTTCTCTAGAAGAAAAAATATTTTCAGACATACTGTGAAGATTTCCTTGCTCTGTTAAACATCATTTGGGAAATATTTAAAAAAGAAAAAAAAATGCAAAGGGTGTTGAATAACAATGATTGCAACTGTATTTACCATATATACACTGTATTGAAGGTCCACATTTTATCTATGCTTCCTTGAGAGTCAAGCCCATGAGATTGGCATTGTTTTAGTGCCATAATCAGGCTTTTAATAATCGTTTTATTCTCTCTTTTACAGCTAATAACATTTCAAAAGAAAGCATGAACAGCAGCTTCCAGTGGGTGACAAAGTGGGTGGACTATTCCAACAAGTATGGTTTTGGCTATCAGTTGTCAGATCACACAGTCGGCGTTCTCTTCAACAATGGCACTCACATGAGTCTGCTGTCGGACAAAAAGTATGTTGAAGATTTCAAATGTCTTTCTAACTTTTTCATATCCAACATGCAGACTAATGTGTCTTTTTGACATTCAGGACTGTGCATTACTATGCAGAGCTGGGACAATGTTCAGTCTTCTTAACCAGTGAAGCTCCAGAGCAGTTCGTTGGCCAGGCTACCATCTTAAAATACTTTGCCCACTACATGGAGGAGAATCTGATGGATGTAAGTGTCCTTCCTTTTTGGTAATCGGTAGGGTTGGGCTATGTCGATCAAATTGGCCTCGTACGATGTCTAATGTGAAACATCGCGATGGACGATGGCATCGTCATCGTTGGCGGCGGTGAATTAATTATTCACTAATAAATAATTGATTCATAACAAATTAATTATTTGTAGCGTACCGTTTCAACTGACTCGCATGGTCTTTGTTTTACCCATAACCAAATCATAAATAAATAAAGAAGTTACACACAAATTACCACCTGTCAATCACTTTTTATGCGGGACTCTGGCATGAAAAGGCAGAGTGATCTGTGTCATTATAATAGCGTCGACAAACTTGGTTGGTAAAAAAGGTGCACAACCAACAGTATCTGAGGTTTAGTACAAGCGTGAAAGCGAAGGATTGAAGCAGTGTACTGACGCTGTGACATGTTACCAGATAGATTCAAAAAACCAGAGTCGTTAGATAGAGACAAGATTAATTAAATATCACATTTAACAACTATAGTGAGACGCTATCCAGCGGTACATCCTTGATAAACTGTCCAACGTGCACAGCTCTCTGGGGTTATGTGCTCAAATTATGAGCGCATGACAGAGTTTGTGTGTTTGTGTGTGTGGTCACGTGATGTGCGTTTTCAGCAGTATAGTGTGGACTGAAGGCTTTTCAGAAATGCTAGATGAAATCCAGTGTGGACGTGGATCGTTTTCATTCTAAAATGACATTTTAAAACTAAGACGTATTAGTGTATACGGGGTCTGTATTTTTCGCAAGCGCGTAGCTGCTGCGATGGGGGCGGGGCAGAGGATCGCGATGCAGGCTCAGCACCCTGCTGAAAAAACCAGCTTAAACCAGCCTAAGCTGGTTGGCTGGTTTTAGCTGGTTAACCAGCCTGGTTTTAGAGGGGTTTTGGCCATTTCCAGGCTGGTTTCCAGCCATTTCCAGCCTGGTCTGAGCTGGTCAGGCTGGAAAATGACCAGCTTAAACCAGCTAAAACCAGCTTGACCAGCCTGGTTTAAGCTGGACATAGCTGGTTTTGGCTGGTCAAACTGGTTTAAGCTGGTCATTTTCCAGCCTTACCAGCTAAGACCAGGCTGGAAACCAGCCTGGAAATGGGCAAAACCCCTCTAAAACCAGGCTGGTCGACCAGCTAAAACCAGCCAACCAGCTTAGGCTGGTTTAAGCTGGATTTTTCAGCAGGGCATCGTGTTGTCTATCAGCCGTCGGCGATGGCATTGTCTATCAACCCCACCCCAAGTAATCGGTTTCATTGGGATTACTATATGTAATTAGCTTCATATTGATTATTCCTTACTGTTTGTCAACAGGGAGGGGATTTACCCAATATTACGGATGCAAACAAACCAAGATTGTACCTTCTTCAGTGGCTCAAATCTGATCAAGCATTGATGATGCTCTTCAATGATGGCACTTTCCAGGTAGAACTTTGCATTTGCATAGCTAGAAGCTAATGACTAATAGCACTGTTGTCTTTTGCAGAGCTGCATATAGTGGAACTGATTTCTATTCATAATTGGTTAAATTTGCACATTCAATCAACACTGAAATTGAAATTGAGTTGTGATAAACTACTGTGATAATCAACTGTGATAATCTTTGTTAAATTAGTTTCATACTTAATAAGGATTGGATTATTACCCTGCTGAAAAATCCATCTTAAACCAGCCTAAGCAGGTTGGCTGGTTTTAGTTGGTCGACCAGCCTGGTTTTAGAGGGGTTTTGGCCATTTCCAGACTGGTTTCCTGCCATTTCCAGCTTGGTCTTAGCTGGTCAGGCTGGACAATGACCAGCAAAATCCAACTTGACCAGCCTGGTTTAAGCTGGACATAGCTGGTTTTGGCTGGGCTCCCAGCCTGGCTAGGCTGGTCAAGCGGGTTTTAGCTGTTCATCTCCCAGCTAAGATCAGGCTGGAAATGGCTGGAAACCAGCATGGAAATGGCCAAAACCCCGCTAAAACCAGCCAACCATCCTAGGCTGGTTTAAGCTGTATTTTTCAGCAGGGTAGTTGTTATTTTTCAGTGTTAAACTGTGGAAACTGCATTGTAATCAACCACTATAAGTAAAGGTAACTGGACTTAGCTAGAATAGAACAATGCTTGTTGGCTTGATTGCTAAACACATGCTATTCACACAGGTGAACTTTTACCACGACCACACCAAGATAATCCTGTGCAATCACCGAGAGGAATACTTACTGACATACATCAATGAGGAGCGTGTGTCCACCACGCTGCGACTCAGCACTCTGCTTGTGTCTGGATGCTCAGCGGACCTGCAAAGCCGCATGGACTATGCACTTAACATGCTGTTGCAGAGATGTGGAGATGTAACTGATGGGAAATCTGGGATACTTTGAAAAGGCAAGAATGTGGATCAAGGCTTGATGGGAAGCATTGAAGATTAGAGGAGATATAATGGACTTCATGAGTTATGCAAATGGAACTGGGCTGGAACCAGAGATGAAATCAAGACAAATATATTTGATTTAAACGTTTATTTTTTTATTGCATAACTCTTGCTATGTTGAAGCCAAATGGAGATCTGACAAAAGAAGGCTTTAGCAAAGCAGGGTGCTTGGAGGTAGCTCTGTTGAGAGCAGATTTTGGTTAACTGTGAAAACGTCTCTATTTAAAGACATGGGCTCCAGAGTGAAATGATATGATGCTGTAGTTTTACGTGGCTAGTTCTTCCTATTCATTTGTCTGCAAAAAGAACCGGCTGCATTTCACTGTGGGAACACTCGGCCATGAAAATAACTTATTATGAGACAGAAGAGTATTTATTTATTTAATAAAGACAACCATAGAATTAAATCCGTGTTGATGCTTGATGTTTTGAGGCCACACATTACTTTATGTTCATTAAAACCATCATGACTAGTGCTTTGTCCTCTGATACGTGATGACAGATTCCTCATGCAAGGTCAGTGGCAAAACCGTAAATGGTGTTTGTCTTGTCCGGTCTTGATGGTTTGTATGAAGATTAAAGATAAATAATGTTGAGCAAGTGTTGTATTTTGTTTCCTTTGTTTCTTCTCTCGTTGTCCCTGCATCGGAGTGGCAAAGTAGTCCATTATGGCACATTTCCACTGACTAGTACAGTACGGGTGGGTACATGTCACCTTTTATCAGGCTTGCATTTCCACTGCCTAAAGGGTAGCAAGGGTACCGTTTTGATGGGTGTGGTGTACGACAGAAAGTTTCAGACGACGCTTGAGGAAATGTCACAGTAACGCTGTACGGGTCATTCAAACATCATATGAGAAGCACTTCTCACAAAACAGATGCTTTATACACATACATACTTGTGTATAAATGATCATTACTAATGATTATAACTGCAGATCAATGATGGTGCGAAATAGCCTACTGTTACGTCTGTGATTATATAAAATAAATAAATAAATCCAACATATATAAACGCATACAGACCCTTACAGTCTCCCAGTGGTGTAGTCCTAAAAGAAAAGGTGGTGTACTATTACCCACCCAACCCAAATTTTAAATGAATGTTGGCAAAGAAACAACGAAAGTCAATGTTTCTTTGATTCATTATATATACATGTACTTTGGAAGTCAATGGTTACAGGTTTCCTGCTTTCTTCAAAATATCTTCTTTTGTGTTCAACAGAAAAAAAAGCAAACTTTTAGGGGGGCTGAATAGAAATATAACAGGGCTAAAGCGACTCCCATGCTGTTTTATAATTTAACTGAATGTTTCAGTGAGACATCACTCAGTTGACTTGTTGTGATCTTCGAAAAACTCATGTAATTTTTTTTCTCACAGCTGCTGTGGTTGTCAGGGGTGGGAATGGCGCAAGTTATACAAAAGGCTCCAATTGCAACATATTAAGATGCGAGTTAAAAAAACCAAACATTTGGTATACAGTTAAAGAGGACGTAAACATATACATGTACATTAGGGAAGTCTATCTAGGGTATATGCAATTATTGGTCATCAGAAGTGGTAATACCCAAGCAGCTCGTGGAAAAACGTAGGCATACTGAGTATACGTGCGTATAGCCCCGACTACACCACTGCAGTCTCCGAAATATTACAGAAAAACTACACACAGCATTCATTTAGTCCTTATTTGTGTTCGAAAACAACACACCACATAGCCCACAGTCAGTGCAAACCTCTCATCTGTGTCTGTAATCTTCATGTAACCTCTGTTAGAAATAATTCCGTCATTCCGAGTTCATAATAGTCCAAAAGGCGATGATAAACATGGCAGTTTGTTCATGATTCAGGTTGCTGAAACAATTTGCTCCTGTGTTTTTTCCGGCTTCTTTGTTTTTTCCGCCTTATGGTACCCTTTAGGCCTGCAAAGGGTTACCAAAAAGTGGTACGTTTGTTCGCTTTTGGGTACCTTTTGACAGTGGAAACTGCCATAAAAGCGTACTAAACGGAACCGTACCGTACCACTCAGTGGAAATGGGCCATTAGGTAAATATCTAAGGGCCTTCTACCAAGCTTAAAAACACACTACGTTTACAAAGCAAGAAAAAGATGAAAAGAGAAATATGCTATGCTCTTAAGCCATTCACAAACTATTAAAGGGTCACGAAACACCAAAACACATTTTTTGAGCTGTTGACAGTCATATATGTGTCCCACGCTGCTATAAACACTATTAGGACACATATATTGCACTAAAAAGTGAAAATTGGTTGTTTTTGCGTTATTTTGAGCAAATTCGTTCTTCCGGTTTGAAACTAATTTTTGAAGCTGCGTCACGGCCATGAGATACTTGGGTGTAAATCCAGCTGGAGAGTGGCTGTCTGTCTTTTCTAGGACGTTCTTACGTATCTGAGTGTGCAGTATTAATTCATGAGAAAGACGTGCTTCAAACCAATTAGCGCGCTCTATTGTGTATGACGTGAAACTTCATTAATATGCATGATAGCTCCGGAGACTGTTTACAGCGTTCAGACGGCAGAGAGACGCCACGTTGTGTTGCCAAAACAAGTACAAGAATTTCAAGACAAAATTCGTAGGTGTTATTAGTGTGTTGCAACGAAGGTTTTGTTTTCATTTTCCCTTTGTGAGAGAGCAGCTGGACTCACGTGTGGATTACAGTGCACGCGACACGCGACAGGAACGCGTTTGTAAGGAACATTTTTACCCGAGAGCTTTATGCATCTGGAAATGGTGAAATCCGGATTTGCTGCTCGTCTACTTTTAATAAAAAGACACAGCTCCAGTTTGATTGTCTGTCTACAGATTTGGTAAGTGTTTGCAGTGGACTGCCCTTTGTTTAAATGCTGCTCTCCGAGTGTAAACATGTAAACACAAACTATTCCCGTCGTGCAGGATTTTCACTGCAATTTGTGACAGGATAGTCTATACACACACGGCTTTCTGACGCTACCTACCGAGTACATAAGTTACAGAGAAATGCGGAGGATTTTTTTCTCTTATTCGCCGTATCAAATCAGCCTCTGTGTGTTTGTTTTTCCTGTCAAACTTAGCGCGTGCCCAAATGTTAACTCCCTTCTATGCAAAATCTTATCCTCTTTCCCTCCCAGGACACTCCCACACTCCCAGAGCTGGACACGCCCAACTTTCCTGACTTTTTTCAAAACAGAGGTGTGAAAACACCCTGCTGAGACAGGGGGTTTCGTGGCCCTTTAAGATTTATTAGAAACAATACTTTATTTGGTACATTTATAATTTATTCATAACCATTTCATAAATTCTGTAAAATTTAGTTTATTACATTTACCATTTTTATCATTACAGCAACATTGTGACAAATTGTAGGTCTTTTAATCATGCACAAATGAGCTTAGTTATCATATTTATGCAAAATGTAATTCAATTCAATTCATCTTTATTTGTATAGCGCTTATACAATGTAGATTGTGTCAAAGCAGCTTCACATGGAAGATTATAGTGAATTGAAACAGTTTGATGAGTACCCCCAGGTGGAAATACAGAATAAGGAGAATAATTAGCGTAGCTGCTGTTCGTAGTGTATATAAACGAAAAGCAAAATCATGTGTGGGGCACATCATGCGTCATACCGCTACGTGCTGCACTGAGTGTATGCTTTGCTAAAAAGATAGGTCTTTAATCTAGTTTTGAAGCATGAGAGTGTGTCTTAGCCTCGGACATTATGAGGAAGGCTATTCCAGAGTTTAGGGGCCATAAATGAGAAGGCTCGACCTCCTTTACTTGACTTTGATATTCTAGGTACTACCAGAAGAAATGTAAAGATAAATGTGTTCACGAAGAGTTGATAATTACTCATAGAAGGTTAACAGAAATAATTAAACCAAACGTTCACCCTAACATTAAAAATACTTTAAAATCTGTTAAATTAATTGAAGTTAATGACATATACACAAATTAAAACAAGTACATTAAGATCGATATATTCACTTTCAATAAATAGATGTAAGAAATTGAAAAACAAGAAGTGAAAGGGAAAAATGTCACATGGTTACTGTTAAGATTTTTTTTTCTTTCATTTTTCTATTATACCAGCTGGTATTTTATTTCTCTTGGCCTCAATGAGGAAAAAAAGGAACAAACACAGTTTGTTGTCCAAGATCAGTTTAGCCCCACAGTTGGTTTCCTGGAGTCTCTTTCTAGCATCATCTGTCACTCTGAAATGTAGGCCATTTTGTCTTTTCTAAATCAGTGCCAGAAAATAATAATAGTTACATAACACACACAGAGCTCTTGAAATTGACCAAAACAATGGTCAGTTCTGTTATACAGGCCATCAGCACACAAATACAACTGGCTAAAATTCTAAAATAAAAAACATTGTTTAAAAAAAAAAAATAATAATAAATAAATAAATAAATAACGATAATAATGCCTATATATTGTTTCAATAAAAATTATTGTCAGTTTACTCTGATTAATATTAATAATAACTACATGTTGAAACAAATTAAAGTAATAAAATACCAAAAAAATATATAATAAAAATGTATTAAATTAATTAATTAATTAATTTTCTTTTCGGTTCAGTCTGGGGTCTCCTCAGCGGAATGAACCGCCAACTTATCCAGCATATGTTTTACGCAGCGGATGCCCTTCCAGCCGCAACCCATCACTAGGAAACATCCATACACACTTATCCACACTCATACACTACGGACAATTTTAGCTTACCCAAATTCATCTATACCACGTTTTTAGACTTGTGGGGGAAACCAGAGGACCCGAAGTGAAACCCACACGAACACGAGGAGAACATGCAAACCCCACACAGAAATGCCAACTGACCCAACCTGGGCTAGAACCAGCAACCTTCTTGCTGTGAGGCGATTGTGCCACCCACTGCGCCACCATACTGCCCATATTTAATTAATAATAATAATAATAATGCAAAAAAGAAGAAAAATGGCTGATATAATGTAATGAATAGAATTGATTAATGGATTTTTAATTGGATTTTGTTTAAAGGTAAGCGATACTGATTCTGACTATGAACAACAATATGTGCATAAATAAAATGATCCATTCAGCTGAAACTTGTTTTCCAAGCCAATTTTCCATGTCCAAGAAAGCATCTTGTATTGATTTAAACTACTTGTAAATAAGGATCCATGGGATACAGTCATGCTGTTTCTCAAGACATGGAAAATTATGTGAAGAAACTGAATCATGCCCGATTACTTAACATCCATCTGCAACTTCAACATCCTGAGCAGTATGCCCAACTGTTGGACACATGGACACATCAGTTGCCCTAGTTTCTCATGTACTGTGGTTCATGTCCAATTCTGCAACATATCAGCTCACTGTAACACAACAGAGACAATTTGTTCTGTCTGGAATTGAAAGCTATTCTTTTATGTGAGATGTTTTTGGACGTCGACAAATGTGAGATGTTTTTGAGACGTTTAGGGGTCATTGATTTGTCTAACCAGCCGGTTTTATTTAACAGAAAAACTAAAAAATAGTCTGTAAATTTAGCTGCTGTATTATACTTAAGTTAATTTTCATTAAGATTGTGAAGGATAACTCCAACATAGGCTCACTCTGAAAATATACATTTCTGGAGATCGCAAATTATGTAGCCAGAAGTATGTATGACTTTAAAACGAACGCTGCGGGGTGGTATGACACCGTTCCTTTTCCCGCTTACCAGCTGCCTGCTTGCATATCATATCCACATAACTGTAGGATGTGTGCTCCATGCAGGTGAGTGGGCTTGATAAACCACCCGTAGAACATACTCTTCCTGTCTTAATATACCAGGCAATACATTTATGCTTTATATATTTGTTTTTATGTTTGTTTATATAATTCCTATTTTCACTTAGAGCACTTGCCATTCAATATCTCTCGTTCAAATATATTACGAACTTAAATACATTGCATTGAGACAATATTTATTGTGAAAAGCGTTATACGAATAAACTTGAATTGAATGGAACAGGTGTGTGGCTGAAACCACCTTCTAAGTTTAGGAACTCAGTACCACTAGCCAGTGTTTTTCCTCCCCCTACCGCTGAGTGACCCAGTACAACAGACCATTCTTGAGTAACAGGCTGGGTGAGGTTCAGACTTTCGATCAGGACTTCGACAGTTTCCAGTCCACTTGCTGCTCCCAGTGCAGCAAAGAACACAGTTTAAGGCAGGGGAGACACAGCCTACCACAAGCAACAGGAGAGGTGAGTGTTATCCATCATGCTTTCCATCAGCTATAGGTGAAAGATGGAAGAGTTCCTTGGGAATGGCTTTAGCCATTGCTTTGTGGAGGGGCACCCCCTCAGGGGTCAGCCTCTGGGTGGCACAGAAATGGTGACTTGCCAGACTGGCACTTTGCAGGTGTCTTTTATGTACACGTGATAGGGATTGCTGCTTTGCTGTCAGCCCATGGTCTTTCTACAATGGGCTGTACCAATGTGATGGAGCTGCCAGAGGCCAGGGTGGCAATCACTTTCTTCCCCTCTACTTTGTATGCACCGGGTTGGGGCTCTTCGGGGAGTCAGGTTGTGATGAACAGAATGGCTAGACAAAAAGGGTGGGTTAACAGAGTTTATTAAATCAATCAAAGTGTCAAAAATAGGCAGCCTGTCTTTCAAAAAGAAACTGAAAGAACCAACGTAGAACTGGACCTCAAAACCCGCAAATAGCCACCCACTCGGCCTGGACAGAGATGAAGGCTGGAGGACTTCATTAGCCCACCACAGTGAAGTGGAGAACTCCCGACTTCAAAACGCTGGCAGTCTGGGCAGAGTAATAGGTGAAACAAAACAATGCATGATAGCAGACGTGGAACAGGACACAGGACAGGACAAGATAGGACTATGAAGGTAAGCGGAGCAACAAAAATCTAAAACATAGCAATAATAAACTGACAAGTAAAGGTTGGAAAGCCAAGGGAGATATAGGGATGCCAATAAGAGTAATGCAAGAACAGGGGTCTTGCAATCAGCATTGATCTCAAGGACCAAAAACTGAGAGCAGAGCACAAAAGGGAAAAAACATATAAAGGATCAAACCTGGTCCACAACACAGATTGTGGACAATGCAGCCAGTAAGCCAAGCCTGTGTGGCTGGATGGCCCTGCACCAGCGAGCATGTGCCCATAGTAGATGGTGGATTATTACTTTCACAGTGACCTAGGTAGCAGTAGGACTACAGGTAAGGTGCCAGAGATGAGCAAGTTGCATGAGCTAGGTGCCTTGCACTCTGACGGGGTGTTTTCTTGATACACCCATTGGATGAACTGCTGGGCAGCCCACACAGTAAAAAGACCAACCCAGGCTACGATTTCCGCTTCATAATCATCATTTTGAGGGAGCTGCAGGGAATAAAAGGCATGCTGAGGTTTCCAGTAATGAAGGGGGCCAGCACATGTGCCCACACTTGCTTGTGCCTGCTGTCACAAGGGAGAGAAAATACAAGCATACAAGTTTTACAGATTTAACAATGATCTCCATGGGTGTTTATTGAAGTGAGAAAACAGGTGACTATGTGAAGTTTCACAAACTAATTTCGAGAGGAGCACGTGATAGGATTGACTACAGCTGATCCCTATCACCAATCACTAACTAGCCAATTGGATCATTTCAGATTTAATATAAATACCCAGCCTAAACTTCATTTCTCATCTTCGTTTTGGAAACCCGTTCAATGCTAACTGAACCAGTCGACACTCTCTGTGCGGAGTTTGCATGTTCTCCCCGTGTTCGCGTGGGTTTTTCCCGGGTGCTCCGGTTTCCTCCCACACTCAAAAACATGCAACTACAGTTAAAGTCATAAGCACTTACTAAGTACAAACTAACATAATTGGAGGTATATTCTCGGGAGGTTATAGAGAACTACCTGATCTCATATCCCTCATAATGCATATTTGATCAGGCGGGAGCCTCGGGCTCACCTATCTCTGAGCTCAGTGTTCTCTCCCGGGACATCATGCCAAACTAGCTAATATAGTCAAGCATTATCTAAGTGTGAACTCTTGAAATACGGTTCAGTACAAGCATCTACAGGACATGCTTGTAAGTGTCCTAAAGTGCAGAAGTGAAAGTCCTTCCAATTACCTGTGGTGCTGGTTGTCAGCTACTGAAATCTGTGGCATAAAAATAAGATGTGTTAATCATCTTATGGGAGATCAAGTCACTCAGTCTCTCTCAAGCCACGGTCACACTGCACACTTCGCCCCATAGACTTCCATTCATACACATGCGAATGCGGCAGACAGGAAATGCAAGCTTGTGCAAGCCCATGTCACTGCGTAGCAAAGTTCAAGCTGAGTGAACTCTGACCTGCGAAATCGCATCACATAACTGTGTGAGACCAATTGAAGATCAAAACATGACCTCTTTGAACATAAATTTTAAATATGGACCTATCACTCACTTTTTTAATGTCTAATCAGCTTGTATAATCTTGTACCTTTTTGCAGCACCATATGACAGAAGTTTGCAAAATCAAACTCTAGTGTGACCACAGCATCAGTCTGGGTCTCAGTGTGGGTCTAAGTGGCTTCATCTGTTGCTGCTGCTGACGACGGGCAGGTGGAGTTCCATTGCTGCCTTCCAGGTTGAAGCTGGACTGGGTAGGATGCTACAAAACGTACACACACACACACACATACATATATATATATATATATAATTTAACTTTGTATTTTAAGTTCATTCATTCATTTTCTTTTCGGTTCAGTCCCTTTATTAATCTGGGGTCGCCACAGCGGAATGAACCGCCAACTTATGCAGCATATGTTTTACGCAGTGGATGCCCTTTCAGCTGCAACCCATCACTGGGAAACATCCATACACACTCATTCACACACATACACTTGGGTCAGTTTTTTAGCCTACCCAATTCACCTATACCACATGTCTTTGGACTTGTAGGTGAAACCAGAGCACCCGGAGGAAACCCACGTGAACACAGGGAGAACATGCTAACTCCACCCAGAAATGCCAACTGACGCAGCCGAGGCTTAAACCAGCGAGCTTTTTGCTGTGAGGCGAACGTGCTACCCACTGCACCACCGTGTCGCCCGTATTTTAAGTTATTTATCTAAATGTATTTCCTTTTTTTGTCTTTAAGGGACTACAAAGGAAACCTCTTAAAAGCTGAGTACAGCATATTTGTGGTTTTGCAACAAGTTCAATCATGCTTCTTGGCACTGTAGGAAATATACATATCTTTGTGCTGCCCGATTTCCTCAACAAGACCACACCTAACATTCCTCAACACACCTGACAGCTTTTTCACAAAGCTTACCTATGTTAAGATTGTACAATATCCCACCTCTTACACACACACACACATACACACACACACACACACACACTCAAGATTAACTATCTAACCACTATAAATTTCTCGAGGAAAAAAGTAACTTATTACTAATGCACTATATAAAATATGGAGTGTTTCAGAAAAGCTTTAAATTAAAAAGAAAAATCTTGAAAATTTCTTTAAGTGTTCGATCCAGTAGGTTGTCACACATCACAAACAATTGTAATTTTAAAATGTTTCAGTCACACTGAAAATATTAATCTGCTACCTGACAACAAGATCCCTGTAATGTCACTAATTTCTCATCAAAGGATTTTACGTAAATAACTAGAACTTCATGGAAAACATAAATGCAGTTTCTAAATTACAACTGCTTTGTGGAAAAAACTGCAAATGAATGAAGAGGTTGGCTATATGTAAAGGAGGCACAGCTGCAGGACCCGAGCGCAGCTCAGCTCGCATTGAACAACGCCCTGGTCCCCTTAAGGCTATGCTCACACTGTGAGGTAGTGATGCGCGGATGGCGGTTAAATCCGCGGGCGCTGCGGATAATCCGCGGGTCGGGCGGGTCGGGTAATAAAAAAATACATTATGATTAATTGAGGGTGTAGCGGGTCATACAGTAGCAGTTGACCAGCAAAAAAGCAGAGAGTGGACTTCGCAGAATGTGAAGATGAGAGACAAGCGGTTCGCGCGAACGCTCATTTAGTGCAGCCAGCCGTGTTTTGGAGGCGAGGCGGAATCACCCGAATCCAGGCACAGTAGATGCTATTCTGTTTTTGCACAGTGTTAAGAAAAGGGCCAAGTACACACAACATAGCTGCTGTTTAGGCTGAAGGGACGCCGTTTTTGTTCTCTTTTTCCTGTATATGTAAAAGCTGAATCTGCTGTTAATAACGAACGATCCACTGTGACCTAAGTTGCAGGAGAGGGGAAATAGTGTGGCCGCTTTTAGCACTGCTTTTACGGGAGTTGTAGTCCATAGCGAGGGGCATTGTGGGTAGTGTAGTTCGACACGCATGCTGTGTGATGTGAGCTCTCGCTGTGTTCTGTGCGTGCGGTGAATTAGAGGGAGAAAGTTTTATCCGGTTTTGTTTTATGTTTACATCAGTAATTCCACCCGGGAGCTGTTTTGCACTGTGATCCTGAAAACACTGAAATAAGTAAAAGAAGGGCATGCATCGAGTACTTTTGTCCGTCTCATCATTTGCTCGAGCATGAATTAACGAGCTGTTACTCTGCCGCCGGACATTGCGGAGAAAGTTACACCTATCATCATGCTTAAAACAAAGAATTAGAATTATTAAAGTGGCGATCAAGTGCGGGTCGGATATATATATCAGATAAAATAATATGTGCGGGCGGGTGGCGGGTGGATGATTAGAATGAAGGAGCGGATTCGGGTGACATTTGAGCTGATCCGCGCATCTCTACTGTGAGGCTTAGTGCTCAAATCTGATTTTTTCTCAGATCTGATTTTTTTGCCTAGCAGTTCACACTGTTGTTATAAATGTGGCCAATATCAGATTTGCAGTGTGAACAGATCATGGTCGTAAACTGACCCGCATGCGCAGAAGTATAGTTACGGACAGCACAAAATGTCTAATTATGCACACAATGTGTATACTGTATGAAGCACGTTGTCAGATTATGCTTAATATGATTATTGCCCTTTTCACAGACAACCGTGGTGTAATTCATGAACTGTAAAGGGTTGTTCTGCTACTACTAATGTGTATTTCGGCATTTGAAACCTAAAATAAGTCCCTTGTGATTGAAAACACTGATCATTTGTGATTTATGTCAACCGCGGTGCGTGTCAGTCTGACCACCGGTGTAGTGAACTCATCAAGGGTTAATGAGCAGCCGCAGACTGAACTGTGAAGGCGGAGTTGGTTTATCTCCGTTTGCAGTTACTTTATTTTACTTCGTTATAAACAACAGACATGTGCAGATGGAAGGTTTGGGTGCTTGAGCTCCTGCCCTTTATTCGCTCGGAGATAATGTTCGTCCTTAAAATGAAAGTGCCCCCTCCTTTGTGCACGGATCCCCTTTCCGCAACACCCCCAACGCTCTTTAGAATCGCGATCATCCCGTGCCCTGATCGATAACCAGAGTGGTTAACAAGCACCAGTTTTGCCTTCAAATCTTTTTCAAACGGAACAACCAACTTTCTGTGGTAAAGTAATCGCCCTGTGTGTTATTCTACTGTGCTGCAGAGGTGTAGATGATGTCTGCAGCACAGAATGATGACGTATGTCACTCGAAGATTATGTAAAAGTCACATGAAATCCGACATAACCGTTTACACTGCGGTCGCATTGCAAAACATCAGATCTGTGTCTGATTTAAGACTAAAAAGTGGCACAAATCTGAAGTGAAAAGAACAGATTCCATGCGGTTTGGGCTGTTCACACTGTCAAGACCTGAGTCACATATGGGCGAAAAGATCAGATTCGGGCCACATTTGCCTGCAGTGTGAACGTAGCCTAAGTGTTTACCTGTCTTTCTTTTTTTTTTCACCCATCCTGATAAAAGCAAACAAGAGCCTCTCAATCACCCCCTGGAGGAGAAAGAAAGATTGACGCAGCTGAGCTGTCCCTCTCCAAGTAGGCATCGCTGCAGCCCGGAGACCTCCAAGTAGGAGGGACTACAACGTGAAAAGGTTGGATGACCTTCAAGAGGTAGGGGCTTATGCCGCAAGTGGGCTGGGTATAGGGTTGGTCAATGTGCAGTAAACATTAATAAAACACAACAGGTTACTGCGAGGTTGGGTTTAGGGTTGGGGTAAGTGTAGACATTCATAAAACACTAAACGTTGGAGCCATGTCATGTACAAGACATGAAATAAATCAAAACTCCAGGAGGTGTGTACAGCCCACATGGAGCTCAAGTCCCACCCACTCGGAGCTGACCAGACCATTTGGAGCTGTCTCCAACGTCCGTTCGTAAACATTTTGAGTTTACTAGAGTAAAATTCACTTCACAACAGACATGGATTCGCGTCATGGTTGGGGCTTCTGTCTGCCCAGTGACTCTAGCTTCATTGCTAAATAGCTAACATGGATTTCATTGAGAAAGAAGCTGTCTTCACAAAACAAAACAAAAAACACATTTATCAGCAACATTTGAATTAAAAACTGAAACAAAGGCATTGACAGTAATGGCCCATCCAGTATTCACCACTGTAAATCACCGGTCTGTTTGTTCAGTGGTGGTTTGTACATCACCCTCCAAACTGTCCTATCTTTTCCTCACATCCCTTACCTTTCACGCCACACATTACCTTTTTTTTATTTAGTACTGCTTTATTAAAAATCCTAACAAAACACTTATGCAAGATTTTTTCCATCCACCTAGTCAAAATTCAAGTTTTGCAACCTTTCTACATCCAGCAACACACCAGGAATGCCTCACAAATTTGGTGATATAGCAATCTTTGGAAAAGGATCTGTCATATTGGAACCAAAGTTCCTTTACCAAAACGTTCCAAAAAACTCCCTTATTTCTTCCTTTTCATTACACTTCCAGAACATAATTTAACCCCCCCCCCCCCCCCCCCCCCATTTTTAAATTACCCTCAGTTTGAAGTGAAGACCTTTGTCTTAATGCAGCAGCTAATGCAGATACATCACTTAAATTAGGTCCAGCCACATCAATTAAATTCTTAAGTTTTACAATCCCAGAATCACAAAACCTTAGTGTAGGACCTGGTATACGAGTCTGATAAGTCAAAATGAGCCCCTCTAACTAAAGGCTCTTCAAACTGCCAAAATAATGATTACATTTGCAAACCCTGATAACATTGAATTGTCCCCATAATTTAAATAGTTCACTGTAGAAAGAATTTTTACTTTTCGACCTGGTTGTGGTATTGCTCAGATGACATGTCAAACAGACACAGTGCTCCTGCCAAATTTACACTAGTTTACCTCCATTTTTTGGGTCCAAATAAACTGAAAATGAGCGCTTTTAACTTCTCCCCCAACCGCCCGCTGGCCTGCAGGTACCCGTACAAGTGAATGTTGCTCTCTCATTGGCTGTAGTTGATCGGTGATGTTATTTTCAATCAGAACACATTTCACATGGCATGATTTGAATCGCCGACAGCTCCAGATATTTAGCAATCCAAATATCTCACGGGTGTCTGCGACTCATCGGCGATTCTCTCATATCGCGTCCTTGATAGTTCACATTGTGTGATTGTCACTCGCATGAACGAGCACCGATTTGCCTGTGATTTCAGACATTTGTCGGCGATTTCTCAAAACGTGTCGGCGAGTAGAAATCACGGCTAGTCTGAACTCAGCATGATGCTTGTAACCTAGAGAGCTGAGCAGGAGGTGGGTCCACACATGCCAATCTATGCCACAGAGTCCAGGCAACCAAATTATTAATTACTAAAACCCTTTCTCTAAAGGATATCTGTGAATGTATCCATTTCAAACTTTTCAATCACTCCTTTCCAATTTTTACTTACTGTAGCTATATCCCCAGTGTACTCCCAAATATTTGATTCCTCCTGTTTTCCAGACTAAACCAGGTAATGCAGGTGGACCCTTCTCCCATTTCCTTACTGCCAACGCATCACTTTTACACCAGTTTATTTTGGCAGCAGAGATACATCCAAACTCTTCAACAATTTTCACCATAGTATGAATATAATTCTTTCCATTAACCATACACATTAAATCATCAGCATAAGCTGATATCTGATACTGCAAATTAAAATAAGGTACTAGTAAACCTTCCATTTTGCACAGTAACTTATTTAACAATGGTTCATTTGCTAAAGAGTACAGCATCCCTGAAAGTGCACACCCATTCTATTAGAAAACATGTGCTCTTTTGCACAAAGTTTAGATCCTCGTTTAATCATAAGGGAAATATGGAGAATTTCATGTAACAAACAAACAAAAAAAAACCTCCTGCTTCTAGTCAATGAGTATAATGATGATGAACTTCAACAGGCAGCATTAATCAACAGAGATGGATAATCAGTCCATCACAGGATTTGACAGATTATGAGTTATATAATTATGATTTACTGATAAGCACCTGCAATAATGAAGGTTATTCAAACCAGTTGTACAATGAATATATATTATATAATATTGATAATCATATAATATGACATTAACTGGTCATTTTAACATGACACGTGTCCTTAAAGGTTTCTATGTAATGTTACATTATTGTCTTGTCGGTTGTTGAACTTGTGCCCACTAAATAAAGTTACATCCCACCACACCTTCTGGAATCACATTCCAAACACCTGAGCACCTCTACCAAAAACAAGGCATGCGGTGGAAACCTCCGGCACTGAAACACACAGGTTGCAACAATAACTGTCTGTGATAAATCAAAGAACACTGGGCCAAGGGCTGAGTCAGAGCATAAAAGGAAAACACCTCCACAAACATGCCCAGACAAGATCCACATATATCATGGCTAGAACAATCAAACTGCAATAAAATAACAAAATACACATTTAAAGACATGCAAAGAGCTTGTTCACATGGAAAATGAAGTGATGATTTAGTAATCCAACATAGTATTTTTAAGGTTTAAACCTTTGCAAACTCTCTCATCTTCCCAGTAAACAATTCCCAGTACTAGTAGTCAGGGCTTTTTGGATCACCAGCCATTGTGGCTAGAAGTTTTCCAACGTTACTAGTCACTCGCCATTTTCACTAGCCACAATTTTGTTGTTAGGAAAATATATTTTATATTCAGAAATTTGACTTTGGTCTGCTAAAATTACTTGTTTTGTCCACATACCTTCTCATTTATTTACCTTTTTATGTGTGTTGTGTACAGCACACGATGAGCATGAGCAAATGGTTTGTGGTTTCAGTGTTGCATTGCATTTAGTTTTGTTTCACATGATTTTCAGGGCTCAACACTAAGGATGTACTATTTTTTTTCTGGCCACACCAAACTAATTATTTCCTTGCCACTGTTTTTAAATAAAAACAAGCACAATATAGCTGTATGCATACATTTTTTATTCAATAAATTTGTTCTAAAAAAACATTTGATATTTAAAAAAATTATTGTCAGGTATCTAAAATTATGCACAGTAGTCTGTCCAGGCTAAAGGGCCCAGATCACCAGTAAACTATACATAAATGGAGAGTTAATCTCCTATTAAAGCAGTAATTTTAAGGGAAAGGAAAGCAGGTGAAAAAAAAACTTGTGCAAAATTCCATGTGCAATCGTAAAAGGATGATCAATTGTTGTCGTGTAAGATTACTTGAGTTCAAGTGCAAGATTAGAAATGGTACCCTGCAGGTACCTGCATATAACTGATCCTTTATAAGGACTATAGCTTTACTGCATGGTGTTGTTAGATTATTATTAGTGAAGTTTATTTATAAACTAATTTCGAGAGGATCACGTGATTATGATTGAACACGGCTGGTTACGCATTAACCACGCATGACCAACCAATCAGACGATCCCTAACCCACTATAAAGAGCCAGGGTTTCTTACTACAGTCATCTTCAATTTGAAGAATCCCCCCCCCCCCCCCCCTTCCACCCCTACTCCTCCTCCTTCCTAGATGGGTGACACGGTGGCCCAGTGCTTAGCGCTGTTGCCTCACAGCAAGAATGTCAATGGTTCCAGGCTTTACCAAACCAGCGGGCATTTCTGTAAGGAGTTTGCACGTTCTCCCCGTGCTCACGTGGGTTTCCCCCGGGTTCTCCGGTTTCCTCCCACCGATTAAAAACATGCAACCTAAGTTATTGACTAATCAACACTATAGACTTGCTCCCTACCTAGTATCTATCTTGTTAAAGAGAACTACTATCTGCTCTTCAATCACTACGACAGGGGAGTTCTCAAGATCTACCTGAGCTCAAAGCTCCCCTCTCGCCCTGAAAACGGGAGGGAGCCCAGGGCTCAAGGACCTTTTGGGCTCAGGGCTCTCTCCCGGGACAGCATGCCAAACTTGCTTTATAATCAATCATCAGCTAAGTGTGAACTCTTGAAACATTATTAATGAGCAAATTAATGTATACCTGCTGAACATCAAAATGGCTAGCAGGTGCGCGCCAGTGCCCAATAAATAGAGAGAGCAAAATAAACAACAGCGTTCATGACAAATATGATTGTGTTATCTTGTAGTTATCATTTTATAGCTGCTGCTTCTTTTCATGGTTTATTGATATTGTTATTTTTAATATTTATTGCTCCTTATGTGCAGTGCGGTTTGAAATGTGCCTCAAATAAAATGTATTATTAATAATTATAATAATAGTAATAATAAGCACTGACAATAAGTAAATAAATAAATAGACAATTTAAAATTATTATTATAATAGTGTACCATATATATATATTTTTATACTATTTATTATTTCTATTATGCAAAACACAATTTTTCATGGACCTGAGTCTTAAAACAGCTACATCACATTTGTGAAATATCAAATTAACACATATTTAAAGGGATTTTTGAGGGTGACAAACTAAAGCCTGTTACATCACGGGAACATCCGTCTTGCATGGTTTACGGGAGCCACACTGTTCCAGAATGTTTTCACTAATGACAGCAAGCTATTAATATTTTATGGCCTCAGTCAAACTATGAAATGGCATTTTGTGAACCTCATTCTAACCACTGGGTCTGAATGAAATAAAAGTAATATGATTACAAAAGTACTTAATATATTGACACAGACTCTATGTTGCAGAGCAGGAGAGAGTAACTTTCATGACTTCCTTTTTTTTTTTGAGTGCTTGTCCCTTCGGTCTCTAAACGGTCTCTTTCCACATTTACAGACACGTTTAGAGGCATGTCGCCATTATAAGGAAATTACAAATGCCATTGACTGAAAAACAATGTAAACCAAACAATCCGTTGTGCATGTTAGTGAACTGTGCTGTAGAGTTAAAAGGCCAAATACCTAGCAAAACAGGAGACAGAACTCAATGCCTGCTCATTAATTTGAAGCTGCCTATTTCACTGGAACTAAACTTGATTTGTGGGAAAAAAAAGGTAGAGACTTAGGGCGTACTCACACTATGCTATCCGAACCGTGCTTCGGCCCGGTTCAAGACAACTGTACATAGCGTGAGTACGCCCTTAAATATGAATACCTTTTAAGAAAAAGATACGCATCTAGCAGTTATGAAGCTGTCACAGCGGGTTCACATTGCAAGCGTGATCAGCGTTTGAGCAGCATGTTTTTGATTATTCATTATAATTATATTTTAATTGTATAATATTTGTAATGTAATTGGCTGACAGACAAGTTAGTGCATTAGTGCATTTCTTCTATGGATAATAGAGCCTAATATCTGGATGTATTGGTGCATTATCATCCTGGTACATGGCACCACCTTTAGGAAACAATGTTTGAACCACTGGGCTAGAGGTGCATCCCAAATCGCACACTTATGCACTATTTTATGCCATTTTGTAGTATAGTGTTAGTAGTGCGTTCACACTGACAACTCTAAAAATAATAAGTGCACTTTAATTACCCGGATGATGCACTCATTCAGCCGGTAAATTGAAGTGTGGAATGATAAACACTTCACGCACTCAACGACCGCAGCTTTGCTCATGTAGCGGAAGGGGCGGAGCTATCATGCGCACATGTTGGAATACTTTATTTATTTTGGATTGTGAAAGCAAAATTCTCCTACAAGAGTGATTATAGCGCCTCCCGATGGTGAATGCAGTTATACTCATGGCAGGTATTTTTTGGTAGTTTGGTCATTTATTGCACTAATTTGGCAACCGTCAAACGTCATCAGGGAAACGGTTTGAACTTCCGCTTAGTAAAAAAAAAAACATTAGTGTTCCATTTGGGACAACACTACATGCATATACTATGCTTGTAAGTACATAGTGCATAAGTGCATAGTGTGCCATTTGGGATACAGCTTCTGCTTATCTAGCACAAGTATTGGGCTTAGGGAATGCCATGAAATTGCAGCCCAAACCATCACAGATCAACCACAATGTTTCACTCTGGGCATGCAACAGTCTGAGTGGTACGCTTCTTTGGGGCTTCTCCACACCATAACTCAGATATTAAAAAGACAGTGAAGATGGCTCATCAGAAAACAATACATGTTTTACATAGTCCACAGCCCAAGATTTCCGCTGCTGGCACCATTCAAACTGACTTTCAAGAGTTCCCACTTAGATATGCTTAGTGTTTATAGCAGGTTTGGCATGCTGTCCCAGGAGAGAACCCTGAGCTCGGAGATACTTGATTCTGTGGCGGAAGGGGCGGAGCTATCATGCGCACATGTTGGAATACTTTATTTATTTTGGATTGTGAAAGCAAAATTCTCCTACAAGAGTGATTATAGCGCCTCCCGATGGTGAATGCAGTTATACTCATGGCAGGTATTATTTGGTAGTTTGGTCATTTATTGCACTAATTGGGCAACCGTCAAACGCCATCAGGGAAATGGTTTGAACTTCCGCTTAGTAAAAAAAAAAACATTAGTGTTCCATTTGGGACAACACTACATGCATATACTATGCTTGTAAGTGCATAAGTACATAGTGCATAAGTGCATAGTGTGCCATTTGGGATACAGCTTCTGCTTATCTAGCACAAGTATTGGGCTTAGGGAATGCCATGATATTGCAGCCCAAACCATCACAGATCAACCCCAATGTTTCACTCTGGGCATGCAACAGTCTGAGTGGTACACTTCTTTGGGGCTTCTCCACACCATAACTCAGATATTAAAAAGACAATGAAGATGGCTCATCAGAAAACAATACATGTTTTACATAGTCCACAGCCCAAGATTTCCGCTGCTGGCACCATTCAAACTGACTTTCAAGAGTTCCCACTTAGATATGCTTAGTGTTTATAGCAGGTTTGGCATGCTGTCCCGGGAGAGAACCCTGAGCTCGGAGATACTTGATTCTGTGGCGGAAGGGGCGGAGCTATCATGCGCACATGTTGGAATACTTTATTTATTTTGGATTGTGAAAGCAAAATTCTCCTACAAGAGTGATTATAGCGCCTCCCGATGGTGAATGCAGTTATACTCATGGCAGGTATTTTTTGGTAGTTTGGTCATTTATTGCACTAATTTGGCAACCGTCAAACGCCATCAGGGAAATGGTTTGAACTTCCGCTTAGTAAAAAAAAAACATTAGTGTTCCATTTGGGACAACACTACATGCATATACTATGCTTGTAAGTGCATAAGTACATAGTGCATAAGTGCATAGTGTGCCATTTGGGATACAGCTTCTGCTTATCTAGCACAAGTATTGGGCTTAGGGAATGCCATGATATTGCAGCCCAAACCATCACAGATCAACCCCAATGTTTCACTCTGGGCATGCAACAGTCTGAGTGGTACACTTCTTTGGGGCTTCTCCACACCATAACTCAGATATTAAAAAGACAATGAAGATGGCTCATCAGAAAACAATACATGTTTTACATAGTCCACAGCCCAAGATTTCCGCTGCTGGCACCATTCAAACTGACTTTCAAGAGTTCCCACTTAGATATGCTTAGCGTTTATAGCAGGTTTGGCATGCTGTCCCGGGAGAGAACCCTGAGCTCGGAGATACTTAATTCAATTCAATTCACCTTTATTTGTATAGCGCTTATACAATGTAGATTGTGTCAAAGTAGCTTCATATATAAGATTATAGTGAATTGAAACAGTGTCAGTTCAAATTTCAGAGTTTAAGTTCAGTTCAGTTTAGCTCAGTTCAGTGTGTGTTATAATCACTACTGAGAGTCCAAACACTGAAGAGCAATTCCATCGATGCGTAGCTCTACAGATCCCGAACCATGCAAGCCAGTGGCGACAGGGGCGAGGAAAAAACTTCACCCAAGGCTCCCGCCTGGTCAATAAGCATATCAGGGGATCCGAGATCAGGTAGGTCTCGAGAGCTCCCCCTTAGAAAAGGGAGGAAAAGGAGGAGATTGGGTGGAAGGGGGGATTCTTCCAAAACGAAGATAGAGCAGTAGGGAGAAAACGATCCATTTATAGCAAGCTTGGATCACTCTGATTGGACTAATACTGATTACAGATGAGCAGCCAGTTGTGCCCACGTGCTCCTCTCGAAATTAGTTTATGAAACTTTACTTAGCATTGGCATGAGTATCTAAAGCTTTGGCTATAGCAGCCCAGCCATGAAATGTAGATGTTGGACTGAAGCAGCTCATATTATTTTACCATGATGAAGGGCAGAGGGTTGCTGAAGAACTACTGAGAGATTTCAGCTGCTGTCTGGGCTTTCACTGCCTTTTTACACTTTCCTTTCCTCGTGTGTTCAATACTTTTTTCCTGTGTCATTTCATTTTATTACGCATAACTTAATTTGTAAACTAATTAGTTTTGTTCTCTTGCATATATGGATTTCTTCGGTTGCTGCTAATATCCGGTGAAAATTCCAAGTCAACAAAACCTTTAGAAAAATGTTTTCTAAGAACAAATGGTGACATCTTCAAACTGATGTTCAGATTTATTGCATGTTAAAGGTGCAGTATGTAAGTTTGACACCCAGTGGTTGAACTAGGTATTGCAGTCCTGAATCATAATAAAGGTACGCCGGGTTGCCAGGCTGCCAGTTTGAGGGATTTTAAACTGTGTTCTAAATAAAAGCAACGACACGCGATTGAGGGAATATTCTCCATATTAAAAGGAGTTTTGGTTCTAACCAACACCTCGAATTGATTTATTAGAAGCGGCTTCTATTTCTCACAGCTGAACAACAGAAACCTATGACAGATCACCTCAGGTAAGCCTCGTGTGCTTTATTCAGTGCTAAATGCTAACAATGCGAGTTTGAATGCATTTTACATGACGTGTATTACCATATACTGAAAGCAGAAAGGTCACTTCACCTTTAATGAGGTTAACATGTATTAAATAGATTCTAAACCTTACCGTTTTGTGAGTGAGTGCATATTCTGTGCTTCTGAAAGGCTGTATTTAAATTTCTGCCGTGTTTTGTGGTGCAAACAGCCAAATGGCTCATCACTCATAACAATCTCGTCACAGCGTGTTGTTAGGACACACGATGTAACCTGCTCACGTTCCTAATATTTATGTCATTTGCTAATTAACGTCATGTGGAACTGAATCTGTCTCATTTTGACATCTGATACTTTCCACTACACTGTAGCATTTCGCTCATGGACGCATGCTTTCAGAGTCTTTCTGAATGAATGAATGAATGAAATATGCTGTTTTCCAACAAGGCAACCCGGGGTGCTGAATTATATTTGGCTAAACTGGCATGTGCATGTGAAAATTACCTTAACAAAGACATCGTTCCGGCACGGAAAAAAACATTTTCAAAGCAGAATATCTGACTTCAGCATTGTTTGTCAGTTAAACAAGTATGTTCACTTGGGATGTTTCTTAAATATCTGCACACATATTATTGTATTTTTATGCTTTAGAAGAGTCAAAACTTACATACAGCACCTTTAAAGTATAAAGAGTGAAAGGGGTTTTAAAGAGAGGAATCTCATCTTCCCAAACAGGAAGCAGGCAGGATGCCTGGAGCTGACGCGCACTCTATTGTGTGTGCTTCCTGTGACCACCGCAGGTGCATCTCTGAAAGGCTCAGGCTCACACTGAACGGCACTTCTTTATGTGCATTCCTGTGATAAACTGCTTTACAAATTAAAAAAAAGATAGGAAATCTTGTCAATTATCCTTATTTCAAATGCTTTTGTTTTCAAAGATGAGTGTGTAAACTTGTTTTATAACAAAACAAATGTTACATAATCCTCCCAATCAAGCACATTCAGTAACACTTTATGTTGATGGTCCATTTGAGTATCAGTAGACTGTCTGCTTGATATCTGCTGATACTGCACCTTTAACAGACATTTAACTGACTATAAGAAACTTTGCAAATACATGTCAGTTTACACTAACCCTAACCCTAATCTAATGAGAATTAGTTGGCATGTAGATTCAATGTAACTTAAATTTAACAAACGGACCATCAAAATAAAGTGTGACAGTACATTCACTATCAACTTATCAAAATAACAAAATTATTAAAAACATAATGAAACAAAATCCATAGTGCTTTTCATTTTCTTAAATTGATGTATGCTACTGCATTTCCAAGTAAAATAGACTATTTAGCAACAACGCAATGATTAGTGTGAAAATGTAACAGCGTACACAGCGACATGTACAGTGCTCGGCATACATAAGTACACCCCTCACAAATCTCTCTTTTGAAGTTCCTATTTTTAATAGGAAGCTATACAATATTATATTTGGCATATACAGTAGATTAGTCAGTACTGAAGCCAAATCTGGAGCTTATCTAACAAAATAACTTACGACAGCGGTCCAAAAAGTAGGACACCCAAATGTATATGTTGTAGAAAAATTTTAAATACAAATTTAAAAAAGAGGAAAAGTCAAGAAAAGCAAAAAAATGTAATTTTTTTTTTTTATTTTATACGTTGTAATCATTTATTTATTTTTTGCAATATTTTACTTGAATTTAATTGTGTCATCTTTCAATTTCTAAATATGTTTGGTGAATAAAATATTATTTTAATAAATATATCTGTTAAATAAATCTGTTTGTTTTAATGTACCAAAATACATTTCCTGTATTCACTCAGAAATGGATCAAAATATTTATTTTCAAAATGGGGTGCACAAAATTATGCTACGCTTAATTATGTACTTAAATATGCAAGCATACAAACTATTATCTTTATTACAGAACTCATTGACAGTTTATTAAAATAATTTGCATTCCTTCAGATTTCCTAATATCAATGAGATGCAAGCTATTCATTAAAATGACATTAGTTTTATACAAGCTAAAAAATTCAACAATATAAATCAACAGATGTGTATCGGTTATCTCATGACCTACATTACATTTTGCATTAAGTGTGGATACATGCTTAGGAATTACTAAATTAATTATAGGACAGTGCTGAATTCAAGAGTTCACACTTAGCTGATGATTGATTATAAGCAAGTTTGGCATGCTGTCCCGGGAGAAAGCCCTGAGCTCAAAAGGTCCTTGAGCCCTGGGCTCCCTCCCGTTTGCAGGGCGAGAGGGGAGCTTTGAGCTCAGGTAGATCTTGAGGAACTCCCCCTTTTTGATAAGAGCTGATGACAGAAAATGATTGCTATGAAGAGATATTCTGCTGGATGAGGGTTTGACTGGAGTGCTAAATTTAGATTGATCAATTAACTTGTAGTGCATGTTTTTGGAATATGGGAGGAAACCGGAGAACCCGGGGGAAACCCACGCGAGCACGGTAAGAACATGCTAACTTCGCACAAAAACGACAGCCGGCCAGTTAAAGGACTTGAACTGTTGATGTTCTTGCTGTGAGGCAACAGTGTTAATTACTGGGCCACTGTGCCGCCCTATGCAGGTAAAGGTGGAGGAGTAGGGGTGGAAGGGGGGATTCTTCAAATCGAAGATGACTGTAGTGAGAAACCCTGGCTCTTTATAGTGGGTTAGGAATCGTCTGATTGGTGATCATACACAGTTAATGCAGAACCAGCCATGTTCAATGATAATCACACCATCCTCTCGAAATTAGTTTATAAATAAACTTCACTTAATAAAATAAAATAAAAAAACAATGTAATGGAAAGAGCACATACATACTTTTGATTGTAACAGTCTCATGTGCAGAAAGCAAGAGTAAAATAGCCCAAAAATGACCTTGATTTTCTTATTTCTTTGCTTCTATTTATGATAAAATGTAGCACATTTTCTTAATCTTATCTGGAATTAAATTAAATAAAGTATTTGATTAAAGCATCAGAAGCCTGCAAGCTTATCAGGTCTGAATCAAACTACATGACTGCATCTGGCAAATGCTGAGTGCAGCAGAATCTAATCACAAGGCGGTTTCTATCGAATAAGAGCCACATCAAGAGAGGCCTTGAAATTTTTCAGCAAATTGCTTACCAGCAACAAGCACCAGAACAGATAAGGCCACAGAATAGGAGCAGCAGATAGTTCAGTCTAAATAGTTCAGCAAAGAAATTTTGGTGCAGCTTGTTATCAGTTACTGAAAATTAAAACTATAAATTGTAAGGATAAAGGTTTTGCTTAAATGAAAAAAAAAAAAGCTGAAATCTATATACGTATAAAAAGAAACAAATTTGAATTATTTACTCAAAAACAAACATATCTAAAACATTATACAAATGCAAAGCATATAATAAATTACTAAAAGTTCATTTTAAATATGAACAAAGACAAGAGGATGCTCTTATTTCTGGGTCTATGGCATTCAAAAGATTGAAAACCCATGCAATAGGGCACATTTTATATGGGTTGAACAGGAATATATACAGTTGAAATCATAATTATTATCCCCCCTTTGAATTTTTTTTTTCTTTTTTAAACATTTCCCAAATGAAGAAATTTTCACCGTATGTCTGATAATATTTTCTCTTCTGGAGAAAGTCTTATTTCTTTTATTTCGGCTAGAATAAAAGCAGTTTTAAATTTTTTAAACCCATTTTAAGGTCAAAATTATTAGCCCCTTTAAGCTATGTATGTTTTCGATAGTCTACAGAGCAATCCATCATTATACAATAACTTGCCTAATTACCCTAACCTGCCTACTTAACCTGATTAACCTAGTTAAGCCTTTAAATGTCACTTTAAGCTGTATAGAAGTGTTTTGAAAAATATTTAGTACAATATTATTTACTGTCATCATGGCAAAGATAAAATAAATCAGTTATTAGAAATGAGTTATTAAAACTATTATGTTTAGAAATTTGCTGAAAAAAAATATCTCAGTTGAACAGAAATTGGGGGAAAAAATAAACGGGGGCTAATAATTCAGGGGGGGCTAATAATTCTGACTTCAACTGTATGTATCCTTTAAAGCAGCTTACATGTTTCTAGTTCTTTAAAAAAAACATTTTCTTGGTTAGAACTGTGCGTCATTTTATTTAGTGCTTGTAAAGGGCCATGAAGGACAATCAACACGAACTGGAGTCGCATATTTTTTTTAAAAGAAGACGAGTGGCAAATCTGGATTTCAACATTTTCAGATTCGAAAAGCTCTCAGTAAAAAATGTGCCTTATAAACATATTTTTGTTGTGTGTTAGTAGACCCCTGTAATCCACATATGTGGGTCCACACATGAGCTGGGCTCTCATCGTTAGGAAATGGAAACAAAACCTTTGTTGCGGCACATTTATAAACACAACACTGACGACCCATGTCTTAAACAATTGTTCTTCCACTTGTTTTAATTATGGATGGCAAGACATGGTGGTCGTCTCTCTCTCTGAGTCTTCGAAGCATGCATATTAATGAAGTAGCATCTCATCCACTACAGAGCACACTGATTGGTTCAAACCAAGTCTTTCTTATGAATTAATGACGAAAACTCGAAAACGTCATGTTGTACCGGCTGGTACAGACATCCAGTCTCCACGCTGGAATGTATACAATGATCGCATGGACGTGACACAGCTTCAAAATTTCTTTTTAGACTGGAAGAATGAATTTGCTCAAAATAACGCAAAAACAAACAATTTTCATGAAATATATGTGTCCTAATAGTGTTTACACTGTATAAAAAGGCACATAACCATTTTAAAAAAAGTCAGATGTTAATGCAACTAAACTTTTTCTCTTTTAGGTAAATTAGGATTATCACATTTGTTTCTGTTATGCTTAATAGCAGAATAATGAGAGAGATACTTTTTGAGAAATTGTTATAACTTTTCTTGAAAGTCAAGTTTACATACAATAAGATTATTATGCCTCTGAAAAAGCTCAGATGATGGTGTCAAGGTTTTGGAAGTTTCTGATTGGCTAATTGACAACATTTGAGTTAATTGGAGGCACAACTGTAGAATAGTATTTAAGGAAAACCTCAAACACACTGCTTCCTTGTGTGACAACATGGGAAAATCAACAAGCCAGAATCAATAGAAAAAGCCAGATTAGAATTTGCAAAATTACACTGGGAAAAAGAATAATTTTTGGAGACATGTCCTGTGGTCTGATGGAACTAAGATTGAACTGTTTGGCCATAATGACCAGTGTTATATTTGGAGGACAAAGGGGAAAGCTTACAAGCTTAGGAACACCATTCCAACTTTAAAGTATGGGGGCGGGAGCATCATGTCGTGGGGCTGTTTTGCTGCAGGAGGGACTGGTCTACTTCACAGCATAGATGGCATCATGAAGAAAGAACATTATGTAGAAAATTGTGCTTTAAGGACAACAGAGCGAATGTTTTGGAGTGGCCATCACAACACCCTGATCTCAATCCTATAGAAAATTTGTGGGCAGAGTTGAAAAAGCTTGTGCCAGCAAGACAGCCTGCACATCTGACTCCGTTACACCAATTCTGTCAGGTGGAATGGGCCAAAATTCCTGCAAACTATTGTGAGAAGCTTGTGGAAGGATAAGAAAAATGGTCAGACAGCATATAAAGACCTTGCGCTCAGAAAATGGATTATTACTGGCTCGCCAAGTTAAAAATGAGAGAGCTATGTCTTTTTATAAAGATTTGCATTGTTGTGACAATAGAAGTGATATTGACGAGAATAATATTTTCCTCCAAGATCTTCTAAAAAATTTTTAAATTGGCAAATGATCATTTAAAGGTTCAAGACACCCTGGAGTACTTTTTAACAGATTTGTGTGTGTTGAGCACCAGTTGAGACAACGTTAGCACCAGTCAGCTTTAATTGTGGGGAAAACTGGAAAATTTTGAGCTTTTGTCACTTAATTTTATCTTCCGGGTTTAAAAGAATTTTTAGGGCTGTGACGTAGCGCGAATCTGCTAGTGGAGTCATGACGCGTCAGTTTCTCGTTATTATTCATAGCGGAGTTTTCTTATCCTATAAGAAAACCCATACAGTACTTCTTAATTATTCATGAGATTGGTTGCTTTCCGAAGGCAAGGCAGACCTGCCAAGCTGTGAGTCCCAATGACTGGGTGAGACCGCGTCCGTGCACGCCACAGATCATATGTGTTTGTTTCCATGATCCACAGGGTTTGTTGCATGTTTTCCCCATGATGCTGTCAGGGCCGATACAGCAAAGCTGATGGTTTGCAGCAAGCATTTTTGTTGGGAGAGCTGTTTGAGAATTGGAGAATGGCGGACTTTGTCTGTTATTAGTTGAGTTTGTTACCATTCAGACACATCCCCTATATCTGTGCTGCTGTGTTCGCTTATTTTTTAAAATTCTCCAGATTACCAGCAGAGCTAATGGTTGAAATAGATAGGGAAAGAGACCTGCTGCACTGTTATCCACGTTGTTTGCATTCAGACCCGGGGATTGAGGTTGAGTGAAGTCCTCCTCATTTATAGTGTTTAAATAAACACAATTATCTTTAGAATGATATAACAAATTGTGGTTATGTGTATATGAAATTACGAATAACATATGTAGCAGGACAAATTACTTACTGTTTATTTCTTTGCATTTTAACTTTGTAAACTATAAAATCATGGGTCTCCTCACGGTTTGTGTTGTGAGCCAACTGACAGTTGTTCGCTTCCCTCTTGTTCCCATGCTCTGCTGGCCACGCCCACTCCTCGCTCTGCTCTCAGCACTCCACGCTGAGGTAGAATTGAACTGAAAGAGGGAGTTTCATTGCCCTTTAAAAATCAATAATGAATGTGTTTTAGTCATTTTATGTTTCTTTTACACTTTATATTTATTTGAGACAAGCTCCAGTTTAATGAGAATAATCTATTTTAGATCTAAATATATTAAGGTGAAATGCGTCTTTGCATGAATGGTATTTTAAAACATATTCTTTGCACATTCTCAATTATTATACATGCGCAGTCAGTGTTATCGATATTCAGAATATGCACATAGAGGTTAACATCCATTTCATTCATATGGAAATACTGACCAAGTGAGTTGCTGTGGTAACCATTGTGGCATCATGTGGCAGCTGCAACGCACTTCTCACTTCAATACCATCTCCCTCTCTCAGTCTCTTCCTCTGTTGCCATGGGAACAAATCCCACCATCTCATCAAGATGAGAGGCTGCTTCAAACATTTTCATTTGAAAAAACAAAGCTTTCTTTGCCGAGTGACTCCTAAAGGGCCATTCATGGAAATGACACTACTGGAAATTCATTCATTCATTTTCTTTTCGGCTTAGTTCCTTTATTAATTTGGGGTCACCACAGTGGAATGAACCGCCACCTTATCCAGTATATGTTTTATGCAGCAGATGACCTTCCAGCTACAACCCATCACTGGGAAACATCCATACATGTACATTTAGTCATTTAGCTGACATTTTTGTCCAAACTAATTTACAATTGAGGCATTCATAGATTAAACAATACACACAAAAATGCTAATTTTATAAAGGAACTGTTAGTGCTCAGAGAGTGCTAAAGTAAGAAAGGAGAGTGTTTTTTATTATTATAGAGAGAAGAGTGTTTCTACAGGTGGTTCTCGGATAGGGTTATCACTTTTAATACAAAAAAATAAGGGATGCATACTGCAGCAGGGGCCACATCCCCAATCACAGGCCCAATAGCATGCCAGTGGTGGTAAATCACAACTTAAAATATGTTTTCAGGAAAGTATGAACACTTGGACATTAAAATAAACTGTCTTTTATTGAAATCTGTGTGAACAGATCAGATGCAGTCAGTCTTTCTCTTTTACAACTCTGCAGCAGGCGGCGAGGAAAAAACTTCACCAATTGGCGAAAGCGAAGATTTTAAAAAACCTCGAGAGAAACCTGGCTCAGTTGGGCACGACCATTTCCCCTATGGCCAAACGTCTTGTGCAGAGCTGCAGTCTAGGCGCAGGAAGCTAGACCTTAGCGAAGACTCGTCTGTCCTTGGAGCATCACAGGAGTCAGTCATGCTCTCACTTCATGAAGACCACCACAGCAGCTGCTCAGGATATGGCCTGGTCCAGAAAACCTTGGAATCATCTTGTCGCTGGTCTCGGATCGCGTCAGTGGCACTGCATAGTCTGAGGGCCTCGAGATGAGTACCCCCAGGTGGAAATACAGAATAAGGAGAATAATTAGCGTAGCTGCTGTTCATAGTGTATATAAACGAGAACCAAAATCATGTGTGGGGCACATCATGCGTCATACTGCTATGTAATGCACTGAGTGTATGCTTTGCTAAAAAGATAGGTCTTTAATCTAGTTTTGAAGAGCGAGGGTGTGTCTGAGCCTCGGACATTATCAGGAAGGCTATTCCAGAGTTTAGGGGCCATAGATGAGAAGGCTCGACCTCCTTTACTCGACTTTGATATTCTAGGTACTACCAGAAGCCCTGAGTTTTGAGATCGTAAAGAGCGGGTTGGGTTGTAGCGAGACAGGAGGTTGGTTAGATAAACAGGAGCTAGATTATTTAAAGCTTTATAGGTAAGAAGCAATATTTTAAATTCAATACGAAACTTAACAGGCAGCCAGTGTAAGGAGGATAAAATTGGGGTGATATGATGATATTTTCTAGATCTGGTAAGAACTCTGGTAGCTGCATTTTGCACTAGCTGGTGTTTGTTAATAGAGGATGCTGGGCAACCAGCAAACAGAGCATTACAGTAGTCCTGCCTAGAAGTCATGAAAGCATGAACTAGCTTTTCTGCATCTGAGATGAATAGCATACTTCGCAATTTAGCAATATTTCTCAGATGAAAGAAAGCAGTTTTTGTGACATGGGATATACAGTATGATTTTTGAAAGTTAAATTGCTGTCTAATATGACACCCAGTTCTTTTATAGTATTTTGCTGTTTTATTTGCAATTATACAGAATTTTAGCATTTGTGATGTTCAATTCATGAACTGGAGAGGAAGTGTCAAGAAAAACAAATGCTGTTCTTCAGAAATGTATTATTAGCAGATAACTACTAAATCTTTTGTCTACTAAAATATCTTTCGTCTTTGATTATAGTAGAAAATGTGAGAGAACTATTTCCTGAAGAGGTAATGATATGTTTTCAGGTGCATTATGTCATGTAGCTGACTGGGAGTTGTCCACAGTTCACACTGTTGTTTTCTTTTTTCCAGTTAAACCTGACATGGAGGGTCATAAAGTGAGTTCCTGGCATAATATTGTGTAGCACTGAAAGCAATTGTGGAAGTAACAACAAAAGACAAGCTATCACTTATTTGATGCAAAATAAGATAGACTTAGACTGACAGACTAAGATAGACGTATACAGACTGAGACACTCTAAATTTCAAATATATGCAGTGAAATGTAAATAGTGCTGAGAAGAATTTTCCCATGCAGAACAGAGAGCTACAAATTTGACTATTAATTTGACCTTGAAGGTCTCAGGAGGAGTTTGAGGTGACAGCATTGGAAAAGAGAACTTCTAACTTTAGCGTAGTTTAAACTAACATTTTAATCTCTCTGAAAAATAGCTCTAATAATTATTTTGATCAGCACTGGGCAACAAATATGCAACTTTAACCGAAAAACAAAAGAAGGCCACCGTTTTATTAGCCCCTACAGCAGGGGTCATCAACTATATTTGTCAGAGGGCCAGAGTTTTACCAGACATTCTCCTTGGGGGCCGGACCCCCGAGAAGAAAATCAAATAAAAATCTCATTTTGGCCTAACATTATGTTTAATGTTTATACTTTTTCAATTTTATTACAAAATTGTAGGCATTTGATTCAGGCTCCCATCACCTATACCACAGTCAACCACTAGGAGTGATAGATATTTTGCCTCAACTCAATAAGGCTAAGTCAACAAGGGGAAATGTAACTTTAGCCATTGATTAAGCACTGTGAGTAGCCCGTTTCAGCATTGTAATTTGAATTCAAGCCCACTTAACGTTTGATGTGCAAACATTATTTGTGACCTGTTTTGTTCTGGTACCAGGTTATTTATTTACCATGCTATTTTAAGTCATGCCAGATTGCTTTTCCTCCTTTTTTTAGTCCTGAGGCAGACATCCCAAGTCTCCCGGAAGTTCTGTGAGTCTCTCTCAAATGCAAATGTCTCCCGCAAATGCAAAATCATATCATATGATTGCGTTAGACTAATAGAAGATCAAAACGTGACCTTTCTGTACAGAAATTTAAAATATGGAGCAATAGCTCACTTTTATAAACGTCTAATCACTTTGTTTTATCCTGATCCTTTTTGCAGTGCCGTATGACAGAAATTTGCAAGCACAAACCATGGCTTAACAACCCACATAGCAAAATATCTCTGGCCCAGCTCTGGCCCATACTGTAACCAGGGATAGACGCTGACAACAGAGGTGAGGATCCAAATGCAGGTTTTTATTAAGGGATGGTCAGACAAGCAATGATCAACACAGGAGCAAACAGATGTAAGAGGGCAATCCAGAGTTGTAGTCAATATAGAAGGCAGATGGTCACAAGGCTGGCAGCAGACAGGGAGAAACAGATAATCAAGGCGAGGGTCCAAACACGGCAATAACAAGACAAGGAAACGCTTAGAATTGTGACTGAGAAAAGACAACAAGACTCGGCAACTGGAGTGAGTGTGTGTGCTGTTTATGTACTGAGTGTAATCTGTGCTTGAGCGGCTTCAGCTGTTGGATGTAATCAGTGATGATATCCCTGCTGAAAAAAACAGCTTAAACCAGCCTAAGCTGGTTGGCTGGTTTTAGCTGGTCAACCAGCCTGGTTTTAGAGGGGTTTTGGCCATTTCCAGGCTGGTTTCCAGCCATTTCCAGCCTGGTCTTAGCTGGTCAGACTGGAAAATGACCAGTTTAAACCAGCTAAAACCAGCTTGACCAGCCTGGTTTAAGCTGGACATAGCTGGTTTTGGCTGGTCAAGCTGGTTTTAGCTGGTCAACTCCCAGCCTGACCAGCTAAGACCAGGCTGGAAATGGCTGGAAACCAGCCTGGAAATGGCCAAAACCCCTCTAAAACCAGGCTGGTCGACCAGCTAAAACCAGCCAACCAGCTTAGGCTGGTTTAAGCTGGATTTCTCAGCAGGGATGGAATCGGTTGTGTGTGATGTGAGAGTAGTGCATGTTTGGAGATGTAGTCCATTAGGTGGCAGATTTGTAGTCCATTAGTGAATGTGCATGTTAACCAGCGATCTATGGGGAGAAGATCGCTGGTGATCGTGACACACACAATCAGCTTTTGCTTGGCCCACATGCCGCACTGAATTACGGTACATGACTGAACCAAGTCTGATTTCCAGACAAGGGCCAAACATGGACCAAGTCTCAGCCAAGTTATTAACCCATTAACTAAGCCTGAACTGGGCCATACATGTTGCTGTGCAACAATACAATGAAATTAAGAAAATTATGAATCATTGCACTTTAGGCATGCTATGCGCATGCTTTTTCTCGAAGCGACCTGATTGATAGAATTTATTTAAATAAAAATGTATTTTAAATGTGGGTCAAGATTGGCCAAACTTACATGGCCCACATATAACTATTAACATCTGGGCCAAAGACTACAATTTACATCTGGCCCAAGTATTGTGTGCCGCCTTAAAGAAGGTGCCACCTCTGCCAAACCAGGGCCAAGTTTTTTCCTCGCCGCTGTCGCCACTGGCTTGCATGGTTCAGGATCTGTAGAGCTGCGCATCGATGGATTTGCTCTTCAGTGTTTGGACTCTCAGTAGTGATTATTGAACCACACTGAACTGAGCTAAACTGAACTGAACTTAAACACTGAAAACTGAACTGACACTGTTTCAATTTATTATAATCTTCTATGTGAAGCTGCTTTGACACAATCTACATTGTAAAAGCGCTATGGAAATAAAGGTGAATTGTAAAAATTGAATTGAATGTTTGGGCCACATGCTGTATGCCAGTGCCAGATGAATGCCTGCTGTGCCAGATTTATGTCAAATCTGGGCCAGAATTCTTTGCTACCTGGGAACACATGAAAAATCAACACACTAGCAACCACATAGCAATAACCAGCAAGCACGATACAACTGATCATACCCTAGCATTATCATAGCATGGATGAGAGGCATTCATCTGTATATAAAATATACAAATCTAGATCATACTATGACTAATGAATAAAAAGTCAGAAGATGCTATTTTAGTTTTAAAAAGTGTTGATTTTGGTCGGGCCTCTGTATTACAGGATAATGGCCATGCCTTTGTTATAAATCGTGGAAGGAGTGTGACTGCACTTCTGCTGGATGAAGTCTAAAACCTTGACCCTACAGTTTCAGGAAGCTGTGAAATGTGGCTTCACTGTGCAGCTGTAGAGGATACGGATATATGAAGCGTCCTTCCTTCAAATGTCTGATGATACACAAGGAAACAGGATGTGGGAACGTACAGCCATCTGCGTTAGTATGCTGCCTTCCAGGAACTCCTGGGGTCTCATTTATAAAGTGCGTGTATGCTCAGATTTCATCTTAAGAGTGTGTGTATCCCCGGCAACGTTCATATTGAGTGGGGTTGCACACTTAACTGAGGATTTGGTTAAAACAAACCCTCAATGAAAATTGCACTCAAAGTAATGACCACAAACAAGAATTGTTATAAAATTTAAGGTGATTTATCACAGTTGGTTATGGTAAAGCAGTGAGGGAGCAATTTACAATCAACAAACAAACCAAAACATTAAAAAGACTGCCCTGCTGAAAAATCCAGCTTAAATCAGCCTAAGCTGGTTGGCTGGTTTTAGCTAGTTGACCAGCCTGGTTTTAGAGGGGTTTTGGCCATTTCCAGGCTGGTTTCCAGCCATTTCCAGCCTGGTCTTAGCTGGTCAGGCTGGGAGTTGACCAGCTAAAACCAGCTTGACCAGCCAAAACCAGTTATGTCCAGCTTAAACCATGCTGGTCAAGCTGATTTTAGCTGGTTTAAGCTGGTCATTAAACAACTGATATTTTTCAGACATATTTGTAGGTAATTTAAATGACTTAAAATACATTTATTATTTCCTATTCCTGCAACATTTTAGCCATTAATCAATTATAAATGTTTGACAAATTGTTCTGTTACTATCTAGCTATGTTATCTGTGATATCTAGTTATATTAAATATGAATACATAACATTGTTTTGGCGACACAGTGGCGCAGTAGGTAGTGGTGTCGCCTCACAGCAAGAAGGTCGCTGGTTCGAGTCTCGGCTGGGTCAGTTGGCGTTTCTGTGTGGAGTTTGCATGTTCTCCCTGCGTTCGGCGTGCGTTTCCTCCGAGTGCTCCGGTTTCCCCCACAGTCCAAAGGCATGTGGTACAGGTGAATTGGGTAGGCCAAATTGTCCGTAGTGTATGAGTGTGAATGAGTGTGCATGGATGTTTCCCAGAAATGGGTTGCAGCTGGAAGGGCATCCGCTGCGTAAAACATATGCTGGATAAGTTGGTGGTTCATTCCGCTGTGGCGACCCCAGATTAATAAAGGGAATAAGCCGAAAAGAAAATGAATGAATGAATGAATAACATTGTTTTATCAAGATGTGTATCGCATCTGTATTTTTAATGAGTTGGTTCACATGATTTAAATTTCCTTCAGAACGTTCAGAACTTTAGTTAAGGTCAGGAAGACCCATTCTCTGTATTTCATAGCGCATTGTGGGAATTTTCATTAAGTGTCCATTTCTTAAAATATTCTCTTTTATTCCCTATTTGAATAAGCTTCAAATTATATCGTATGTCATATGAGTCTTAAGAAAACATTCTAATGTTCTGATTTGCTGCTCATACTTTTTTATTATTAGCATCACCAATGTTGAAAACAGTTGCATCACTTCATATATCATGAATATCAAAAATAAATAAATAAATACAATTCAATCAAAAGAAAAAGGTAAAGAAATTTAAATAAAAATAAATGCAGTTTCTAGTCTGTCAAATAAAGTACGAATTTGAAAGGCAGTAGCATTAGTTATGTAAAATTCACAATAATTCTTTATTTGTTTAGTTTTCACCCAATATGTGTTAGTAACATATCAATTGATATTTTCATATTTAAAACATGAATTATTTTAAAAATAAAAGTAACAAGAAGAAAAGATACATGGACGACCAAGCAAAAGTGTACATAGCCCAGTACAGTGAGTGATGATTTTAAAATATTACTTACAATTAAAATTTATTCTTACACATACTTAGTCTTACATATAATCTGTAAAGATTCCACAGCAAAAAGACACATAAGATATAAAGTAGGAATAGTATGAACTATTAGTCAGAGAACACTAATGTCATATTAGGGCTGCAACTAGCGATCATTTTAATAATCGATTAATCTGTCGATTATTTTTTCGATTCAAGAGTTCACACTTAGATATTGCTTGACGCTATTAGCAGGTTTGGCATGCTGTCCCGGGAGAGAACCCTGAGCTTGGAGATAATTGAGCCCAGGGCTCCCGCCTGGTCAATTGAGCATGTACGAGGAGTACGAGATCAAGTAGTTCTTGAGAGCTCCCCGTGTTAAAGAAAGAAAGGTGGAGAAGGGGTGGATGGGGGGTTTCTACGGAAAACGAAGATAAGGGAGTAATATTTGCTAGGCTACTTATAGTGAGTTTGGAGTAATCTGATTGGCTAACTAATGATTATAGATGAGAGACCAGCTGCGGTCAATTATATCACGTGCTCCTCTCGAAATTAGTTTGTGAAACTTCACTTAATGAAAAAAAAAACAAGAAAAGCATTCATTTCCAACCCTTTATTCAAAAAAGCTCATCCATAGCTGTTATAATAATAATAAAATAAAATAATTTGCCTCATTCATAAAAATAGAACACGCAGAATTCAGCACGTAAATTCATCAGTTGCTCTCAAAATACATGCAAGTAAGTGGCTTGTGAACACAGAGAATAATAGATTTAACTTTATAGTTACTTGTGTGTTTTACAAATTCTAAATGTATTGTTTCACTAGTACTTGTGTGTATTTACATGTCTAAAACATAAAATAAGCATTAGGTGGTTAAAGCACAGCATAATTGTGATAATATGACACGTCTTTCTCTGTCTCAACGCCAGACAACGCGCCAACACTCAGTTTTAATTTTTCAGTTGCCGCTATGAGTTAACAAGCTAACACTAACTTGTTATGCTTGTCAAGCTCGATAAACAGTGAACACCAGCACTAGGGACTTTACGTTCCTCACTTCAAAACGGAACAAATGTAGAATTCTGTAGTGATTTACCCTGCTGTTGGACTCCCTTCCTCCTCATCTCTGTCTTTGAGGCGACGAACTCTGCATCAGTGCACGAGAGAGAACGCGCTGAACTAATGTGTGTTTTTTTTTTTAAATAATCAAACATCCCCGTGTCATGTGACAAAACAAATCAATTATGAAATTCATTGCCAACTCTTTTACTAATTGATTTTTATCGATTTAATCGATTCGTTGTTGTAGCCCTTTGTCATATTATGATGATATACTTAAGGGACAAACGTTAAGCTGATACAACTATCCATTCTCAATAAACAAAGAATAACACAAACTTCCACTTGTGAAAGAACTCCCAATTGGTGAACAGTTGGTGTCTGTGCTGTTGGCGCTCACATACTGAGTGACATGATGAGTCACTGATGTTAATGTGATAAATTCTAACAGATTATTCAAGGGTGATGGATACAGACATTGACTGAACAACGAAAAGGACAGTGGTGTAAAGTACTTGAGTAAATGGACTTCGTTACTTTACTTAAGTATTTTTTTGGCTACTTTGTACTTGTACTGAGTATCAAAAATATAAGCAACTTTTACTCTTTACTTGACTACATTTTTGATTGAATATATGTACTCTTTACTCCACTACATTTGAACGGATGCTTACCGTTACTCATTACATTGTGATTGTGCACGACAAGTCGGCATCTGTATCTACCACGGCTAATTTGTTGGGCGGATGAGGCGATATCCCCATCTGCAGGGTGCTGAAAGTACTGTATGCTATTTATGAGCTAAATCATGTGAACGTGAATTAGCAGCTTGCCTAATACCAGTGTTTAATTAGCAACATGGCTGCAGCCAGTGATGAAGCCGAAGCTTGAATTTATATGTAGTTTTCTAAGTTGAAAAATAACAGTGCTCCTCTTTGTTTAATTTTAATACAGAGAAAACATAATTAATCAATTGAAAAACTACTCAAAATAAAAATATTGCCCCCCTCTGATACTGAGAGATGAATCACATCAAAGTCAGCTCTGATTTTTTTTACTACGTTTTACTACTTTTTTTTTTTTTTTTTTTTTTTGATAAATTGTTTGTGCCTTTTTTAAACATTTGAGTTTAACTGAGACTTTTTGTTCTATTTTTTAAATATATTTTGTTCTGCCATTTTGAAACATTGAGGTGTTAAATTTAATTTATATATTAGGAAAATTAAACCTTTTGTGGTGTTCTTTGACCCTACATTCAGTATGAGTAAAATACTTAAGTTCTTTTCAAATAGGATACTTTAATACTTTTACTCAAGTCTTATTGGAATTGGTAACTTGTAATGGAGTAATTTTTACAGTAAGGTACAGTATCTGTACTTTTACTCAAGTATGGTTTTCAGGTACTCTTTACACCTCTGGAAAAGAACTCGGCTAGATACTGTTTTTACGATATTCTTTTGTTGTGGGTTTGTAAAGGTGTATCCATTATTGAATAATAACTTGTTTACACATGCATTATAAATCATTGATTAGTATGATACTGGATGAACAAAAGGAGTGCTGTTAACATAATACTTGCCAAATGGTGAGCCATTTTTAACTCATAAATATTAATATTAATATAACGTTTATGTTTTATGTGATGACACTGTTAAGGTCAACACAGGCTCATTCTGAAAACGTAGTCCCGTGGACGTTTCTGGAGACCGCGAATTATGTAGCCGGAGGTACGTATGGCTTCATTTCAATTCATTTGTATTTTTTCAACGAACGCTACGGGGTGGTATGACGTCGTTCCTTTTCGTGCTTACAAGCTGACCACTTACCTCCATGTGGAGGGCTTTCCCGCTGCAACCAGTTTGTCCCGTTAGCTCGTCTTGTACGTTGGCGGACTTGAGATGCATCATTTTCATATTTTCCGACAAGATCTACACACGCGGCTGTCAGTAAAGAACCGCACACACATACACATCGCGAAATGCGGAAGTTTTTTCTTTCCATTTGCCGTGCATTATTAAACTCCATAACACTCTTCCACCAGTCCTTACTCCTTATTTGCGTCTAATACCCCAGTTTGTCACGGGGGCATGAATGAAATGTTCATGAGTGAATGTGAAACTGCCGAACTGCAGTGAAAGTCACCCAAAATTACAGGAAACTCTTACATGAAAGCGCTTCACGTAAACACCTTAATTATATTATTGTCTATTAAGGCAAATAACTAGATTACAGACGTCCATGTAAACGTAGGCTAGTCAGTAGTGTCTTCAAAGTAACTGAAAGATCCAGAAGGGCATCCTGCTGATTCAGAAGGGCACTTTTTTGTCAGACGGCTCACCAGTTTGACTTTCATTCACCGTCATTCATTTTAAATATGCACCCGGTCCGTTTTATTTGTATGTTTTACTCAAACGCATAAACTCTACAGGTGCCTGAACGTTTGATGTGGAGCTAACATTAATCAGATTCACGCTAGTGAACTGTATCCATGTTAGCACGTCATGTTTGATGTGGTAATTTCACAGTAGGAATACACACAGGTTCGAAGACTCGTTCTAGCCACCTACAGAGCAATTCAGCCAGGTAAATACGTGCTAAAATATCAAGGTGAAAGTCATCTTAGCTTGCGTAGAATAGACCCAGCTCTCAACCATACCTGCCAACACTCCCTTTTTTTCCGGGAGTCTCCCGTATTTCAGACCCGTCTCCTGTATTGTTCTGTCTCCCAAAAAACTACCGGAATTTCACCCCCCCGCTCCTCAGCATTTTGGTACAGTCCGGGCTGAAACCTGGTGCTTGTGCGCGTGCTCTTCCGGTCGCGCGCAACCGCCCCATCTCCCCAAACCTCTCACCCCTTCCCGCTCTTCAGTTCGCGCACACATCACGCAGCACGCGTTAACGCCACCACTAGTATTTTCATATATCATCATTACTGGGCGAAATTTGCTTTAATAACAACAAAAATTACAATTAAATACAATTAAAAAAATAAGCTAATATTTATCAGAGTTTAACAGTTGTCTATAGTTAATACAACAATATGCTGTAGCATTCATTAACAAAGAATTGAAAATACTATAATACAGTAAAATACACTTTAATATATGGTTCAAAAACACTACAGTATTTTGTTTGTGTCAGCTAATGTGAATTGACTAACATGAAGCCCATACGATACCTTTAAACAACATCTAAACTATGAAAATCAACATCTATTTAATGAAATGTATATATTTTTAATTTATGTATGCAACCTTAAAATAATGTTTATATTTTTATGTCTGAAATAAGATATAATAAATATAAAATACAAAAATATTTCAAACAGTACATACTACCAGAAAAAAAATATAGTATTGATGCTTGTAAACTACAGGCAACAGAAACTGGTCAACTTGTATTTTTGTGTGCATGTACACAGCTTTAAAAATATTGGTCATATTTTTTGGTTAATGTAAATGTATAATAAATATAAAATAAGAAATAAAAAGCACACTTTATTTTAATGTTCATATCATGCTATTGACAAACCACCATCAAACAATTAACTATTTTTTTTTGGTCAGTAAACTACTAATTGAGGTTAAAGGGGAAATGAAGCACTCAGTCAAGTTTACCTTATTTTGTACATTGTATTCCACTTTAATGAAAATATATTAAACAAACTCGATTAATGTAACCATTTAGCAGAAAACGGCATGTTTTACTGTAGATTTTAGACCTAGGGCGCCGCCATCTTGGAATATCGCTGTGTCTGACGTCACGGGGTTGGTTCGCTGTGATAAGCTGAACGGACACAGTGGAAGTAAAGGAGTGAACGAGGAGACTGGAAAGCCTAATTTAACCCAATGCGTGAAGTTGTGGGCGTGGAGCTGCTGCAAATACAACCATTTAAGTTCTTGAGTTGTGTATTTTTCATTTGTTAATACCTCTCGTTTGATGCGAGAGGATCATAAGAAACGCGCTGATCTGAGTTTAGTCACGAGCAGAGGCGCGGTGCAAACGTCATGTGGGCGGGTACTTTCACTTTTCATTGCTACAGCCCCTCGCCTCTGCTCGTGTTCAAACCAAACTAAGATCAGCGCGGTGTTTCTTATGGCAGGTTTTTATCCTTCATACATGTTGAGAGATCGAGTTGATCGACTTGAAAAGGGAATATGTCTTGACATGATCCACACAGACGTGACTTAGTAAAGCATGAAGTCATGCATGATTTTAATCATTACATTAGTCTGAATGTAAATCCCCTCGTCAGGCAGCTCTGGAGCAGTGTGGACCAAAGCGCATCAAACGAGAGGTATTAACAAATGAAAAATACACAACTCAAGACACTTAAATGGTTGTATTTGTTGTGTTTGCGCCAGCTCTGTGATGCACATCCACAACTTCATGCATTGGGTTCAATTAGGCTGTCCAGTCTACGTGTTTAGTCCATTAAAGTGATGTATGAAACCCAGACAGGCAGTCAGGCAGAGTAATACAGAGAGTGAATCAAAGCGCATCAAATGATCGATAATTAAAGGAGAAAAAAGAAAAATAGAATACATTTATAAACTTTTATATTAGACACACATCTGATGCTTGTATTTGCAGCAGCTCCACGCCCACAACTTCACGCATTGGGTTAAATTAGGCTTTCCAGTCTCCTCGTTCACTCCTTTACTTCCAATGTGTCCGTTCAGCTTATCACAGCGAACCAACCCCGTGACGTCAGACACAGCGATATTCCAAGATGGCGGCGCCCTAGGTCTAAAATCTACAGTAAAACATGCCGTTTTCTGCTAAATGGTTACATTAATCGAGTTTGTTTAATATCTTTTCATTAAAGTGGAATACAATGTGCAAAATAAGGTAAACTTGACTGAGTGCTTCATTTCCCCTTTAAGGTACTGGGTAGGATTAAAGATGTAAAATAAGGTCATACATTATAAGTGCTAATAAACAGATAATATCTTAAAAATAACCAGGTAATAAGATATTAGTAAATGGTGTGAATTATTAGTTAAATTAAAGGTGTAGTTAGCAATGTACTGTTACATGTTTTTACATAGTAGTATACATATCATTCGGTAGGTTGTTACATGTAAGTAGTTACACTTAGTATTACACGTTTAGATATGATATACCCATGTGTACACTGTAGTACTTTCACATACATTTACCAGGTAAAGTGGGATCATTTCCCCATATATAAAAGTATATTATAATCAGTGATTAGAGTCAGTGTTTTGGAGATGAATGCTAACACAACTGACATTTTAGCCTAAGCTTCTCAGGAGTGGCCACCCAACCAAAATTACCTCAAGACTGCAGAAAAAAAAATTGTCCAAGAGGTCACAAAAGACACCACAACAATAACCAAAGAATTCTGGACCTCAGTTAAGGTGAGTGTTCATGACTCCACCATAAGAAACAGATTGGTTTGCATGGGGGAGTTTAAGGGTGCTTTTACATATGTGGTTCGGTTCATTTGGTCCGGACCAAAGGCAACAAATGATACATTGTAGCATTTTTCTGCCGTTTTGGGTCCCTTTCACACCACACTGAGTGCTTTGGTCCGAACCAGCTGAAATGAACCAAAATGCAGTCATGTGACAAAATCTACAGCACTCACTGGCCAGATGTTATTGAACGCATTTCCTAAACTGCTTTTCAATTGGTCAGAATTCACGTGGAACTACCGCAAATAAACAAACCGGCAGACACACAATGTCGCTGCGCTGGCTGACGCAGTATCCCTGGTCATAGTATACTATGTAGTTTGTATGCATCACTTTAGACAAACTATACATTTCGAGAATGAAGGGCGGCTGGGGCTGGAAAACAATGTTTTAATGCATTGCAATCGGCGAAAGCATTAGGAGAAGGCGTGAAATAATTTAGCTAAACTGCGACATGGTCATCTTTCGGAAATATCACCAATGATCCATCAGTTAATGTTTCTCCCTCCCTCCCTCCCTCCCTCTCTCTCTCCCTCTCTCTCTCTCTGTTTAAAAGTGTTGGTAAAGCGCTGTCAACAAAATATTTTTCCTCCAAACCCCATAAGATAGACAGCGCATCGCACTCCGGCAGCTGGATTAGTCCAAAAAGGCGCAGTACTTTTTGCGGTTGGGTCTGTTTTAGTTTGGATCACGTTCTCACCACAAACAAACCGCTCCAGGGTTCGTTTGAAAGCGTACCGAGACCACCTCTTCAAGCAGGTCTCGGTACGCTTTTTTGGTGCGCACCCGAGTGCGATTGCTACATTCTCACCTGCCCAAACGAACTGCACCAAGAGGGAAAACGAACTCTAGTGCGATTCAACCGAACTAAATAAGGCAGGTGTGAAAGCACCCTAAAAAACCTCACTAAAATAACATAATATAAAGGCTAACATAACAAAAATAACATAAAGGCTCTTCTGAGTTTTGCCAGAAAGCATCTTGATGATTCTCAAGACTTTTGGAGATGAATGTTAACACAACTGACATTTTAGCCTATATTTCTGAGATTACAGTTACAGTAAGAAGATAATAAACTAAACATTTATATTCACTGCCATTCCCAACAAAAGACTGCAGTGTGTTAAATAAGTGATTTACAGTGGTGAAGGGAACAGCAGCTGTGCCTTAGCAGGGCAGAATGATCCCTGGAGGCTGTGAATTTCACCCATTAGTTCTGCACTAGTATGCTGGGATGCAGAAGGCACGTGAGCGTGAGGGCTCAGCACACTGATGATTGCTTCTAGATAACAGGAGCATTCATATGAGAAATAGAGGGCACCGAATGAATAGATACCCTCAGTTAAGGGTCACTGACAGAGACCCATTGAGTATTGTTTTATGCTAAATGACTACAAAAGATCTTAATCTGTTTTTGTTACATTAAATATCTCAGTGCCGAGGATGCACTTTGGATGAACATACTCTTGTGTAAATGTTAGGGGTTTCTTCGGTGCACCACGATGAAGACGCAGACAATTCGGTATCGGTTCAGTAATAATCATAACCGGTTATTATGTACTGACGTCATTTATCTCATATGCGCTATGTCGCTGTAGCTTACTATGGCGAGTGAGGCGAACTACTAAAAACGCTCCAACTACTTAACACAGAAGCTCTGCACAATTTCACTGCGTGTGTGTTTGCTGGACAGTCTTTCACTGACACTTTCGATTGAGAGAATGAAAGTAAACTCCATTTCTCTCTCTCTCTCTCTCTCACTGTGGCCCATTTGACCAGCTGGCGTCACTTTTTCTCTACTCTCAGCTGTTACAGCGATACTTCTGGATACAGACACGAGCGCTTATCTGCAGAGTTTTCTCCACCGCGTATATCATGGATCAGCTGTGATCGCCGCTGCCATTTATCAGTATTTTAACCAGGCTTTATTCATCTGTGAAGAGCGCCAACTCGTAGAGCCAATCGCAGCCCTTTCAGTTGAGCATGTGACCAATCAAAGGGTGTAAGAAAGAACTTGGTAGACAGGACCAGTCATTGGACATGACTCAGAAAGCAAAGTGGGATATTTATGTTTGTTTATTTGCTATAAATGCTCGTGTTGTTTAAAGGTACAGTTTATATACAGTATCTGACTGTTTGTATTAAAGGACAAAATTGTATTACAAATAGTATATAAATATATACATTTTAATTCAAGAATTGCTGTGCTGTGAAGAAAATATAAAACTGTGTATGGAAAGCATCGTCAATGCACCGTGACGCACCGAAATATCGAATTGAACCGGATCGATGGCATGATAATCGTTACCTGAACCGAATTGTGAGACCCCAGTGTAGGTTCACATCTCTAGTAAATGTACTGTATATGGGAAACAGGAGACAGTTTTTGATTATCTGATATTGTTTTCAATGGAAAACAGAGGAAAAAAAGAATAAAATAATACAATAAACTCCTAATTCTAACAGCACGCCGTGTGCATTGTGTGTGTGCAGTCTATCAGCATGTATGGGTGTCTGACAAACCAAAACAATGGTGGACTGTGGGCAGAGGTAATTCTTGGCTCTCTGGGGTCCAAAGCAAAGAAGCTGACCAGGGGGGCGCATGCGCGGAAAGCATGGAGTAGTCGAGTTCTTTTGAGCTGCTCTCTGATAACATTGATTTTTAAATATAACTCTATCTTTCGTGTCTTTACTCTATTTAATAACTATCAGTCATATCTTGGATCTATTCTTAATAGTTGGAAGTATGATTTCACTTATTTTCGTAACTTTTTGGGTGTTTTTGCTGACTTTTCCTGATCCATCGCGTGTTCGATCATGGCGTCTAGAAAGCCTTCAAAAACCGTGGCTTCTGTCAGGGATGAAGTCGCCGCGTGTGACACTATATCCCAGGCGAATGTGAGTGTTATACTGGCTGCAATAAACTCGCAAGGCGACGATCTGAAGAAATTAATAGACGAGAAGATGACCGCTTTGAGTGGTCGGCTGGATACACTGGATACGGCGATGGCTAATTTGCAGTCGGAACAAGCTGGCTTTAATCTAAAATTAGTGGATGTGGAAGATGCACTGAATGAGGTGGACCGGCGCGTCGGAGAAACTGAAAAGAAGTGCCAGGAACTGCAAGCTGAGAATAAATCACTATGGACTAAGCTGAATGACCTGGAAGGCCGATCTCGAAGGCTCAACTTAAAATTCGTTGGAATATCTGAAGGGGAGGAACAGGGCTGCACTTCGCGGTTCATCTCGGACGTGATCACCGAGCTATTTGGCAGCGAACATTTCCCAAAGCCCGTCAAAATCGATCGGGCACACTGTGCCCTACTGCCCAAGCCATCTGCGATTTAATTCTTCACCTGAGCAGGGAGAACTTTCCGCTGAAGTACAAGGGCAGCCAGATATATATTTTTCCTGAAAGAAGCTGACCATAGCTGGTTAAAACATTATTAGAAAAGGTGTCAATTTAGCTATTCAATTCACCTATAGCGCATGTCTTTGGACACCCGGAGGAAACCCACGCGAACACGGGGAGAACATGCAAACTACACACAGAAACGCCAACTGACCCAGCCGAGGCTCGAACCAGCGACCTTCTTGCTGTGAGCAAACATGCTGCGCCACCGTGCAACCTATTTCAGAGTTCTAAAGTTTAATTTCAGACAGTTTATTTCATTTTCAAGATCTGAGGTCAACTATCTGCTACTGCTTTCAGTAGGATGGCAAAAAATGTCATGTAAAATGGCAAATGTTGATGATTGACGTGTACTAGTAAATCCAGCTGCTCTGATTTCCTCTGCAGTGAATTGGCCTGCATCATAAACCACATGTGTTGCATGGATATATTAAATTGACAAGTTCTAAATAACTTTTAAAATACATTTACAATTTACATGTGAGCAAAAAGGTCGCTGGTTCGAGCCCCGGCTGGGCCAGTTGGCATTTCTGTGTGAAGTTTGCATGTTCTCCCCGTGTTCGTGTCGGTCCAAAGACATGTGGTATAGGTGAATTGAATAAGCTAAATTGGCCGTAGTGTATGTGAGTGTGCGCAAGAGTGTATGGGTGTTTCCCAGCAGGAAGAGCATCCGCTGCTTAAAAACAAGTGCTGGATATGTTGGCGGTTCATTATGCTGTAGCAACCCCTGATCAATAAAGAAACTAAGCCGAAAAAAAAATGAATGAATTTACATGTGAATGGGGTTAAATTAACTATGGTTCACGAGTTCGCGCTTGCCGATGATTGAATATAAAGCGTGTTTGGCATGCTGTCCCGGGAGAGAGCCCTGAGCTCAAGAGATCCTCGAGCCTGGGGCTCCCTCCCGTTGCAGGGCGAGAGGGGAGTCAGAGTTCAGGTAGGTCTCGATAACTCCCCCTGTTGATAATGGTAGAAGAGGGTTATGAATCAGCTATGGAGTGTACAATTAACTTCACCGCTGTTGTAATGTCAATTTAGTTTTGTCAATATACTTATGGTGCATGTTTTTGGTCTGTGGGAGGAAACCGGAGAACCCGGGGAAAACCCACGCAAACACGGGGAGAACATGCAAACTCCACACAGAAATGGCGACTTGGCCTGTTGAGACCTGAGCTAGTGACATTCTTGCTGTGAGGCAATGATGCTAACCATTAGGCCTCCGTGTTGCCCTTTCAAGGAAATGGGAGGAGTAGGGGTGGAAGGGGGGATTCTTCAAGATAAAGATGGTTAATGGAAGATAAGCCGCGGTCACACTGGAGTTTGAGCTTGCGAAATTCTGTCGTATGGCGCTGCGAAAAGGGGCGGGATTAAACAAGATGAATAGGCATTTAAAAAGCGAGCGAGCGATTGCTCCATGTTTTATATTTCTGTTCAAAGAGGTCATGTTTTGACCCTGGATTCGTCTCACGCAGTCAAGTGATGCGATTTCGCAGGTCAGAGTTCACCAAGCTTGAACTTTGCACCGCAGCAAAATGCGAAACTCGACGCATGACCCTGTGTTTCCGGTCTGACGCATTCGCGTGCGTATGAATGGAAGTCTATGGAGAGGAAAGCCCAGTGTGACCGCGGCTTTACTCTGGTTATTTATAGTGGTCTAGGAATCGTCTGATTGGTGAATACTGCGTTAGCTAATGAGGACCAGCTGTTATCAATCATAAGCGCGTGCTCCTCCCGAAATTAGTTTATAAATAAACTTCACCTAAATAAGACTGGCTTCATTCACATCCTAAGTCACGTTATCAATATCTTTGACTGAAGTATCTATGACTCTCGCGCTCACACCAGTAATGCGTTTTTCAGGGTGAAGTGTCCCTAAGGAATTCCGGAAGTAATATTTTTGGCAAATAAATGCATGTCATATTTTTAAATATTTTTTTAAATCTTGACCCATACTTGAGCATGGGAGTCCAACTTGTTAACAGTGTAAATAAAGCATTGGACCACCCCTTTAAACCTACCTGCATTCAAGCGGCATAACACATGAAGATAGAATAAAATGGTTTGTACTTTTTCTGGTTTGAAAGCAGAGGCTTGATTGTTTATTTTGATACATAATATGCTCATATATTCAGAAAAACAAGACAAATAGCAACATAAGTCTCAAAGATGGATGAGGAATGTCAGTGGGTTTGGTCCTCTGGGTGGATAAACTTTGGCTGTGCTTCTGCATCCTGTCCTGTCGAGTGCTAGCTAATTTTCTCACCTTATTTCGTTTGACTTGTCAGAATGGAATGCAAGTGCAGGGTGTGCCAGCCGCTCTCCAGCGTGCAGATGAAAGAACGAAGCACAGAAATCTGTCTGTGTGCGTACAGGCAGCTGAAGGAAACTAAAGCCCAAACAAACTATAGGCTGAATCCACAAACTCACTCCTAGGTCACATGGTCTTTCCTCGAGATGTGTTTTCTGTAGATAAGACACTTCCTTGAAAGGAAACCCATCAAGGAGCTAAACTACCCTTTCAGACGTACAACGAATCCAGGTTTCCTACTTAACCTCTTTCAACAGTGTGTTAGGTTGTGATTACAGTTTAAACTTGAGCCAACTCGAGATTTCCACTCCACATTCCAAGCAATTAGAAAAGGATCAATCTCAGTGATATTGCATCACAATACATATACTATTGTAGTTTTATTTTATTTATTTATGTTTAAAATTATTTAGTAATTTGGCAGTTTTATTTCCTTATTCACATTTCTTTTCTTTTTTAAAAGTTTAAAGAGTGTGTGTGTGGTATGTGTGTGTGTGTGTGTGTTTTCTTATGATCGGAAAAGAATAAAAAATGAATGAATGCATATTTCAGGGAATTTTAACACCTCCACACGCATGCAAGCAGATGTTGAAAGCCATCAGGGAATGTGTTTGATTTGGTGAGTCACGGATCACTACTTTCAGATTTTAGATAACTCATGGCATCGCTGAGAAGCCTTGAGGGCAAATTAAATTGTTAGAATTACTAGATCAGAATGACTCAAAGCCTTGTAATAATATATGAAAAAACATTTAAAAACACGCTTCACAAAGAGATAAAAAAAACGTAAGTAAAAATGGATTTTTAGGTTGGCTGAATTTTCCAATGAACATTTTATTAGAAGCAGAATGTATTAGAAGGCCAAGCACACCAACCCTTAAATTTCATCTATATTAAATTTCAACCCTATATATATATCATACCCCCTAGCTTTTCACAAATTGTTTTGTAATTTTTTGCAATAAAAAATATTTTTGCGGACAATTTTGCAATTAAAAAAAAAATATATATATAAATGTAACAAATTATATGTATTTAACAAATTAGGTAGCCTACTATGTTGGGTGTGCAATCTGAAACAATGACACAAATCATAAAAATAAAGCTTTTTTTATTTGGGTCTCTTGTCAATACAAGATCTGAAACGGTAGGGATTAAGCCGCAGTCACACTAGAGCAGGGATGTCAAACTCAATTCCTAGAGGGCCGCAGCCCTGCACAGTTTAGTTCCAACTCTAATTAAACACAGCTGATCAAACTAATTGAGTCCTTCAGGCTTGTTTGAAACTTACCAGTAAGTGTGTTGAAGCAGGGTTGAAACTAAACTGTGCAGGGCTGCGGCCCTCCAGGAATTGAGTTTGACATCCCTGCACTAGAGTTTGAGCTTGCGAAATTCTGTCGTACATCGCTCTGAAAAGAGGCGGGATTAAACAAGTTGATTAGACATTAAAAAAGCGAGCGATTGCTCCATGTTTTAAATTTCTGCTCAGACAGGTCATGGCTGCGTCCGAAACCGCCTACTACTCAATAGGTACTGCATTTGAATTTAAACGTATTACTCGGCCGTTAGAAAAGTACGTTCTATACAGTATGAATGTGAGCAGTATGAATGGAATTGGGACGTACTACATCCGCCATTTTGTCATGGTCACGTGACCTACCTGCGTCAGTTGCGTTGCTTCACGTCCATTCATAAATTCTCTCGCGGGGCATCATGGGATAGCGCAGCGTCCATGGGATGTGCACTTCAGAATCTCGCCGGAAGTAGTAAGTCATCCGGGTACTTCTCGCATACTGATTTTCGAATTCTAAGAATTCGGACATACTACTCGGCTCGCATACTGATTTTAGCGTACTGTATAGTATGGAAGTATGCGGTTTCGGACGCAGCCCATGTTTTGATCCTGGATTGGTCTCACGCAGTCAAGTGATGCGATTTCGCAGGTCAGAGTTCACCAAGCTTGAACTTTGCACCGCAGCGAAACTCGACGCATGACCCTGCGTTTCCGGTCTGACGCATTCACGTGCGTATGAATGGAAGTCTATGGGGAGGAAAGTCCAGTGTGACCGCGGCTTTAAGCCAAAGGAAGGTTGTATTACTCAATCAACTCAATTTACCACAGGTGAACTCCAATTAAGCTGCTGAAACATCTCAACAATGATCAGTGGAAACAGCAATTCATCTGTGAAATAGTTTCTACAAATCTACTTTCTACTCAATACAGATGCTATCCATGCTACTTCTCTCTTAATATGCATAATTCCTTTAGCAAATCTAGTGCAAATACAAATAATTCTTAGCAAACTCTCTTAATCTAAAATCCATGCATCATCCACTTGGGTCAACCACCTTTGCTAATGAACATATTAACGTTTTTTTTTTTTCTCTCCAGTTTCCTCTGCTAAACCTGTTTGTCTAATCTCTGGCCTTGTGCTATTTTCCGAGCTCAGGATGTGATGGCCCATTTCACTGTTTAATCATTAGCTCGCTGAGGGTAATATGGAGGTGTTTGGAAAAGTATGCATGAAACAGGTAATGTCTTTCTTTAGTGCCACTGCATAAATCAGATAATGCATTTAAAAATCAACTCTGATGCTCTCTAAAGATGCAGGTCATTGCATTTGCGCTGATGGCTGCTGAGCACGTATCTGATAATCATTACATTCCGACAGAGCAGCAAAAAAAAAAAGAAGATAAAAATTACTGTACAGTCAAATGAAGCCGTGAGTACAGTATTTAAATGTATTGCTTTTGATATTTTTGTCATTGTCAATAAAGCTTTTTTAGTTTCAGGTTTAGTTATTTTAGTACTATTTTTATTTAATTTAATCACTAAAAACTCCTTTTTTTTGTACATTGCACTTTTAGTTAACAATTCTCTGCTGAGGAAGCAGAGACTGGGGATGCAGGGGTGGACTCACCCATCACCCAAGCTGAAGTCACTGAGGTAGTTTGCAAGCTCCGCAGTGGCAAAGCAGCGGGGGTGGATGAGATTCACCCTGTGTATCTTAGGTCTCTGGATGTTGTGGGGCTGTCTTGGTTGACACGTCTCTACAACATCGCATGGAGGTCGGGGACAGTACCTCTGGACTGGGCAACTGGGGTGGTGGTTCCCATTTTTAAGAAGGGGGACCGGAGGGTGTGCTCCAACTATAGGGGGATCACACTCCTCAGCCTCCCGGGGAAAGTCTATGCCAGAGTACTGGAGAGGAGGATCCGGCCAATGGTTGAACCTAGGATCCAGGAGGAACAATGCGGCTTTCGTCCGGGCCGTGGTACACTGGACCAACTCTATACCCTCACCAGGGTGCTCGAGGGTTCATGGGAGTATGCCCAACCAGTCCACATGTGTTTTGTGGACTTGGAGAAGGCGTTCGACCGTGTCCCTCGTGGCATTCTGTGGAGGGTGCTCGGGGAGTATGGGGTCAGAGGCGCTCTGTTAAGGGCCGTCTCGTCCCTGTATGAACAGAGTAGGAGTCTGGTTCGCATTGCCGGCAATAAGTCAGACTTGTTTCCAGTGCATGTTGGACTCCGGCAGGGCTGCCCCTTGTCTCCAATTCTGTTCATAATTTTTATGGATAGAATTTCAAGGCGCAGCCTGGGGTTGGAGGGGGTCCGGTTGGGGGACCACAGAATCTCATCTCTGTTATTCGCAGATGATGTTGTTCTGTTGGCTTCATCAAACATGGACCTTCAGCATGCACTGGGGCAGTTTGCTGCCGAGTGTGACGCGGCTGGGATGAGAATCAGCACCTCCAAGTCCGAGGCCATGGTGCTCCACCGGAAAAAGGTGGTTTGCCATCTTCAGGTTGGAGGAGAGTCCTTACCCCAGGTGGAGGAGTTCAAGTATCTCGGGGTTTTGTTCACGAGTGAGGGAAGGATGGAACGTGAGATTGACAGGCGGATTGGTGCAGCAGCAGCAGTAATGCGGTCGATGTACCGGTCCGTCGTGGTGAAGAAGGAGCTAAGCCGAAAGGCAAAGCTTTCGATTTACCGGTCAATCTACGTTCCTACTCTCACCTATGGTCATGACCGAAAGGACAAGATCTCGGATACAAGCGGCTGAAATGAGTTTTCTTCGAAGGGTGGCAGGGCGCACTCTTATAGATAGGGTGAGGAGCTCTGTCACTCGAGAGGAGCTCGGAGTAGAGCCGCTGCTCCTCCACATCGAGAGAAGTCAGTTGAGGTGGCTCGGGCATCTGTTTCGGATGCCTCCTGGACGCCTTCCTAGGGAGGTGTTCCAGGCATGTGCCACCGGGAGGCGGCCTCGGGGAAGACCCAGGACACGCTGGAGGGACTATGTCTCTCGGCTGGCCTGGGAACGCCTCGGGATCCCCCCGGAGGAGCTGGAGGAAGTGTCTGGGGAGAGGGAAGTCTGGGGTTCTCTCCTAAGACTGCTACCCCCGCGACCCGGCCCCGGAAAAGCGACAGAAAATGAATGAATGAATGAATGAATGAATTCTCTGCTGAATAAATATTAGTATATTGCTTTGCAGTTGCTATAGGATGCTTTAGTTGGTTAATTACTGGCCTAAATTATACTAGTTATTTGTTGTATAATGACTAGGATTACTTAGATGGTTGCTACGGACCCAACCAGATTTCTTGCGGTTGGTAACTGTAATGTGAATGGGATGCTAACAAAGGAGTTGAGGATCCAAACGCGGGTTTATTAAACAGAATGGTCTGGCAAGCAACCATCAACACAAGGGCAAACAGATGGATGTATACAGTCAAATCCAGTCATGGTCAGATAACAGGCAGATGGTCAAAGGCAGGCAGTAGACAGGAATAAACAATAAAAACACAGCGAGGGTCAAACACTACAAGAGAAGACAAAGGAAAACATGTCGTAATGTTCAGAAAGACAGTAGAACAACACTCAGCACTAAAGTGTGTGTGAGTCCTCCCTTTATAGTCCGGGTAATGAATGAATGATGAGCTTTAGCTGTGCCTGTGTAAGTAAGTAATGTGTATTTATATAGCGCGTTTATCATGTATGGCTTCACAATCATGAGAGGGGGTCTCGCCATAGCACCACCATTGTGCAGCATCCACTTGGATGATGCGACAGCATGCCACAGATCAACGGTTCTAATGCGCTCGTCACACACCAGCTATAGGTGGAGTGAAGAGACAGTGATACAGCCAATTCAGTGTATGATTGGGAGGCCATGATCATAAGGGCCGATGGAGGGGATTTGGCCAGAACACCGGGGTTACTCCCCTACTCTTTACAAGAAGTGCCATGCGACATTTTAATGACCACATAGAGTCAGCACCTCGGTTTTATCGTCTCATCGGAAAGAAGGCGCCCACTGACAGTTTTAGTGTCCATTCACTTTTTACTGGGGCATTAGGACCCCACACAGACCACAGGTTGCGCGCCACCTTCTGGCCTCACTAACACCACTTCCAACAGCAACCTAGTTTTACCATGTAATCTCCCATCCAGGTACTGACCAGGCTCAGGGCTGCAAGGTGATATGGCTGTGTGAGTGTGTGTGTAATCAACGGAATGAGGAACCGGTGTGAGTGAGCGATACATGACAGGATTTGTAGTCCTTTAGCGATATGCGTGTTTACCAGCGATCTGCCAGGATTAGATTGCTGGTGACTGTGTCAGTAACTCTGGTGTAATTTGAACGGGAGTGGGCGATCTAACAATATCGCTCCCAAGTCTCGACGTTATTTCGGAACAGCATATCTGTGATTTCCTCATTCTTATTGTTGGCTGTACCAGTGCTCACGACGGTTGCACATGCTGAACGCATGACCTGTGCTTTCTGCACGTGCATTTTATTCACACAGTTCTATCTGCATAACGTTGCATGCATTTTAGACTTCTAAACATAGATTTCTATCAGGGTACACACACCAGTGCTGCATGTCGGCAGCTGTCCGTGGCAATCATCTACGACTCAGGACACTGTTTATATTTCTGCAGCGCCATCTGAAGTTTCATTTTAAATAACATGCAAATGTGCGCATCCGGCGAATGTTACTTCCAACTGTCATAGGTGCGACCAGCTTCGGAAGACTGGAATCAGAATCAGAATCAGTTTTATTGCCAAGTGTGCTTCACACACACAAGGAATTTGTTTTGGCTACAGAAGCTTCCAGTGTACATAAAGTGACAAGTGACAACACAAAATTAATTATGAGAAAAGAAAAAGGCGATAAACATTAGACATTAAACAGAGATGCAGTAAGTAAAAAATATCTGAATGTATGTACATATGAATTGTATGTACAGATATGTTGTAAATATACAGGTTATAAGGTGCTGTGTACCAATGGGAATGGAGAAAGTATTGCATTGTATATTGTTATAAGTTGCTGTGTACAAGTGCGTATGAGAAAGTATTGCAAGTTTATTGCCCAGTAGGGGAATATTTAACTGTTCATGAGGTAGATGGCCTGAGAAAAGAAACTTTTCCTGTGTCTGGCTGTTTTTGTGCTTGGTGCTCTGTAGCGCCGCCCAGACGGTAACAGTTCGAACAGGTAATGTGCTGGGTGTGAGGCGTCCAGAGTGATTTTGCGAGTCCTTTTGCTCACTCTGGAAGAGTACAGTTCTTGAAGTGTAGGAAGGGTAGTGCCAGTGATTCGTTCAGCAGTTCGGACTATTCGCTGTAGTCTACGGAGGTCAGTTTTGGCAGCTGAGCTGAACCAGACGGTGATTGAAGTGCAGAGGATGGATTGGATGACAGCTGAGTAGAACTGTACGAGCAGGTTTAAGGCAATACTCATGTCTCATCACAAAGGGGCAGACAAAACTGACATTTAGCCTTCAGTTATTGCACAGCATCTACAGCTTTTTCTATTATCTCTCTCTTTTGGTGGTACCCAATTTAAACATGAGATTTTGGAAACCAGATCTAAATGTAGTAGGAACAGTTGGTCGGTTATAAAATTATTCTAAGTGGGCAGCGGGTAAACAAAGACTGAATATACGGCGGGAGCAGGACTAAAAAATCAGTCCCACACAGACCTCTACTACAGTTTATCTAGAGTTCATTTTAAGCAATGCATGATTTCTTAAAATTAAATAAATAAAATAAATCCAGAATTATTTACTGAACACTAGTATTTATGTCATATTACTGAATAACGGATGCAGAAGCACATAGCCCTGATTTTAATCCAAAGCTTAACATCAACTGAAAGCATTAAATCAGGCATATGTTGCACTTTGTAAAATCAGGTTCTGCAAATGTCCATTAGAGACTGTGTCTTAGGGAAAAAAATATTTCTTTTTTTATGGCAGAGAAAAGCCAACAGTAGAACCAACTGTGCAACTGGCACACGTTCACTGTACGACTTGGCTGGGAAGTCTTTTTTTTTTTTTTTTCATGGAGCTATCAAGATGAGGAAGGGAAAGCAGTGTTGTTAAATAAGAGGATGGAGGGGGCATCCTGAAAGACCACAGTGTGTTAAGAGTACACCAAGCAGAACTCTCGGAGAAATGTGTGTGGTGGGGGCTTCCTACCGAGAGCATAGCTGAAAAACAATGCTGTGAAACACAGCCAACACCCAAAGTCCCCTCTGCCATGGTCAGCTCCTATCAACACTGAGCTGCTCTAAATGGCATGTCCAAACAAATGGGACAATAATCCTCAAAAGAAAGTTCAAAATAATGAAACTGGATTATTAGTTTATATACAGTTAGCATTGAGGCCATCTATAAGCTAGTTTTGATCCCACATGATCATCTCCATGTCTCCATTTAGATAGAATCTATAAATAGTATAGCTTAAACTAGAAATTACACCAGAAGACTATTGCAAATGCAATTCTGTTTCCTTTATAGTTTACAGGGTGTCCGCGGGCTTTTCTTCAAAATTTTGCGTGGATTTATTTATATGTTGAGAGTAGATCCAGAGCAATATAATGTGAGTGGGTATTCGTTCGCGTGCGCAATGAAACAAATTAGGTACCCGGCTGGCTTGTTGCCACATGTGTAGGCGAGCTCGCTTCTGTTTATCAATTAAATTAAAACATGGGAAAATCCAAGTTTTCTGACTTAGATTTAAAGACTGGCTTAGGCCTGTAGTTGGCAACAGCCAATTCCCAATTCTACCCCTTAGCCCTTCCCCTTCCCCCTCATTTTGCGCGTTCACGTGAAGGGGTAGGGGTGTCCCAATTCTCTTTAGCTTGAAGGCATAAGGGGAAGAGCTAGACACCCCTCGAAAGAGAGATTTTTTAGGACCACACTCGAAACCAAGGAGTAAGAAAATTTCCCAAAACACACCAGCCACAACAACAGCATAGCTGCACCCGGAAGTCAGGAGATGCACAAATTAGTATTTTTTGTCATTATTCCGATTTTTTTACAGTGTCTGCTATAACGTTAAAGTTGTTTTCTTGTGTTTACATTGATGAATATGGCCACTGTGTAAATACACAGTACAGTTACGAGCTTATTGCCACATTATATCGTCATGATATCGTTGCCTTCAGTGATTTCCTAAATCCCGAAGATAAATACCAAAATATAATGCAACTGGAATAACTACAGCAGTTGCAATTTCATATGAAGCAAGAGATCACGATGACGTGTGCAGGTGCTGTAGTGGTGTCCCATTTCTTAGGGGTAAACTTAAGCCCTTGCCCTTCACGCTCTGTTTGAAGGGCCAAGGGGAAGGGGTAGGGGTACAAAAAAAGAATTGGGATTGGACCTTATTGCCATGCCTGCAAGAAGACGATTAATATAACCAGGGTGGGGGTGAATGGGCCAAATCGCATATGGTATCAAATAGCCACCAAGCTAGAATGTATGGACACAGGAGCAGCTTTTAATATTGGTGTTTTGCTCAACGGCTGCATCAATGACCTCAACCTCCACTGCTTTGCCCTCAACATCGACTACTCTTTCGATGCAAATCACTGCCAGCAGTAGTCCTAGCAGCATCATCAACAGGTGTGTGACAGACATCAGACAGCAGACGCTATGCCCCATCGCCACCGCTACATTGCGAGCTGAGGTGCTGTGGTGTTTAGACCTAGTAATTAGTTACTAGGTCTAAACACCACAGCACCTCAGCTCGCAATGTAGCGGTTCAATCCACTCTTTCAATTAAACCGATGGCATTGGAGAGCCGTTTCGAAATATTTTTCCGAACTCCGACATAGCGAAATTCTTCACTTTAGGCAAGGATAAGTCCGCTTGCATGATCAAATTTGGTATTGCATCATATTTTAAGAAGCAACTGGTGAAGACCATAAACAAAGCAGGGCCGTTTATCCTAATGTTTGACAAGAGCCTCAATCAATCCTTAAAAAAGAAAACAGATGGACATTCGTATTCGTTTTTTGGAGGATGGTTGTGTCAGGTCAAGATATTTTGGCTCAGATTTCCTGGGACAAGCAAGAGCTGATGATCTGCTGCAGCATATTAAAATAAGTTCATTTTAATTTTTGGTAGACCTGATTAGATGTTTGCATTCGAAGATATTCACACATTTGTTATAATTTTATTATTTATCCTACTATTTTGTCAGGGTAACAATTATATTATTTCAGAAGTGGAAAGAGTGACAGAAACGCTAGATCCTGCTAATAAAAGAACACATTGTAAAGAGTAAATTATATATTTATATAACGTAAATAGAAGTGTACATAGGTGTCAGGGTCAACAAGTAGAGTGCCCACCAGACACACTGAAGGGCACTCTACACATTACATCTGCCAGTGAATTAATCTACAAATCCCATCATGCCCTGCAGTCATACACCAGTTTCAGTTTACCTCTTGATTACACACACAGCTGGAGTTTCTCACTACTGATTACATGGACTATATAGCAAGTCATGATTTTGCCAAGTATGATGCGATCCTGGATTAACATCTGTGTTGATCCTGGAACATCATTTTTGTTGGAAAATATAATCCATAGCTATTCACCCCTAAACCCAACCATAACTGTAAATTATTCCCAAAATAAACCTATATTTGTGCATAAACCTAACCGTAAGCCTAAACTTATCAAACATATCCCTTAATTCCAATTGGCTGATTGGAATGTTGTTCCAGGATCAACATAGATATTGATCCAGGAACATGTCCTGCTTGGTGAAATCAGGTTAGGGGACTATACCATTCACACACACACACACACACATCTCGTGCAGCGTCTCGTTTTTCTGTAAGTGAGCATTTCTTCTCATTTTCTCTGCCTTGCCTTGCTTTGACTCTGTTTGTTTATACCAATGACTGTATAAAATATGGACGACGCGACAGCGCCATTTTCCATTAAATGCTGTGAAGGAAAAAACGCCTCGTGACGGGCACAAACTGTCGCAAAAGACTGCTGAAATTGGAGCCTGGGCATGCGCAGAAGGACTGCCTGATGGAGCCAGAGGAGGAGCTGCGGAATCAAGCTTCCAACCAAACGCTTGTACATCAAATCAATCACGCCCCCCGAACTTCTCACTTGACCGCCGGTGTCTGCACTATAACAAAGGCTCGCTAATGTACGCTTTGCGTTTACATAGGAGGTTTGCTGTTTTATCAACACAAATGGTTGTAATAAAGTTAACAAAGGTGCGGTTTATATAATGAAGATTTAATCGCGCCAGCTCCAGGCCGCAATGCACATTACTCGCGGGCCGGATGCGGCAGCGTCGGCTCGCTAACGACCGCCGGATCTGACTGGATGCCTATGGACTCACTGCCCGAGTCAATCGGGCCAGATGCGGCGGCCGTTAGCGAGCCGGCGCTGCCGCATCCGAGCCGGATCGGCCCGCGAGTAATGTGCGCGAGTATGTACAGCAGACGGAGTCGGGCCGAGGGTTAAGCCTCCGGCAGGCGAGAGTGTAGCCGGAACTGGCCCGAGTGTATTTTGCTAACTGGGTGGTTAGGCGTGTATCAAAAAACTGATAAAGCCCTGACCTTACCGAATAAACAGTGTTTCACCAGATCCTGTATGTCAGAAACTATAGTTTACTGCTGAACAACTCGTTTTATCGTGGTAAAATAACACAGAAATGGAATAATAACACTTCAGTCTTCTGCCGAAGCTCCGACGTCTGCTTTGAGAAACTGTCAATCACAGCTGTCAATCACGAGGACACGCCCAGCATTAAATTACTGCTCAAAACATACTCTTAACAAAAATGAAGATCTGCACCTATATCAGCACGATAACCAGTGCCTTAACTGACCAGAACCATCTTTCGGGACATTTTATTGCAAGTGTAATTAATTTTTTTATTTGGTCTCATGTCTCCTTCATTAACACGGAGGAGGCGGGCTTTATGACTTGTACTGGAGCCAGCCCCCAGGGGGCGATCTAACAGCCGAGACCTTCACTCAAAAGCAGGCGTGCGGCACACTTGGTTTATACTGTTTGTTTCACCGCCTGCCTTGATCCTTTTGCCTGTCACTCTCTAGATTATCTTCATGCTCCTGTTTGCTCCTAATGAACTTAGCCTGCCTGAAAACTCTAATAAATTGCATTCGGATCTGACCCGTTTTACCCCATCATTACAACAGGATTATACAATACAAATAAGTTTTTCCCCAATCATATAAGAAACTTACAGTAGATCTGTGATGTGTTTAGAGGTGATGACACATTTTCCACCCCTCTCTGATGGTTGTGCCGAAGGGTCTGTAACACTCTGCAGCAAACACAGCCAGTGTTTCACAGTTGAACTGTTAAGTCTTGCACTGAAGGTGTGACCAAAATGGCATAAGCTCTAATTAAATGCATTTCATAAGAATAGGGAATGACTGTTGTAATATATATATATTTTTAGAAAGTTCTTGTATGTTGGAGAGGTTGCTCTAATGATTGTTTTACTCTAGCTGATTAGTCATGTTTACAACCATGACTACTGTTACTACCATAATTGTAAGTGTTGTGGATCACTGTTGAAACACATTTAAAAGTAAAAGTCTATTTCGTAAGAATTGTACATAAGTAAATAAAATGTTTTTTAAAAAGCTGTAAGTAACTATATTCTTAAACTTAAATGTAGAGATGAATTGTTTTCTTTGCTAAAATGTTGTAATTCTTTACATTTAGTTGAAGCGTGCATGTTATTTAGGGCTTCATTAATGAAACACAGTGCATCCAGAAAGTATTCATAGCGCTTCACTTTTTCGACTTTTTTGATGTTACAGCCTTATTCCAAAATGGATTAACTTCATTTATTTCCTCAAAATTCTACACACAATCCCCCATAATGACAATGTGAAAAAAGTTTATTAAATTTATTAAAAATAAAAACCTGAAAAATCACATGTACATCAGTATTCACAGCCTTTGCCGTGAAGCTCTAAATTGAGCTCATGTACATTCTGTTTCCCCTGATCATTCTTGAGATGTTTTAGCAGCTTCATTGGAGTTCACCTGTGGTAAATTCAGTTAATTGGACATGATTTGAATTGGCATACACCTGTCTATATAAAGTCCCAGAGTTGACAGTGCATGTCAAAGCACAAACCAAGCATGAAGACAAAGGAATTGTCTGTAGACCTCTGAGACATGACTGTTTTGAGGCACAACGCTGGGGAATGTTACAGAAAAATTTCTGCTGCTCTGAAAGTTCCAATGAGCACAGTGGCCTCCATCATCAATAAGTGGAAGATGTTTGAAACCACCAGGACTCTTCCTATAGCTGGCCGGCCAACTAAGCTGAGTGATCGGGGGAGAAGGGCCTTAGGCAGGGAGGTGATCAATAACCCGATGGTCACACTGTCTGAGCTCCAGCGTTCTTCTGTGGAGAGAGGAGAACTTTACAGAAGGACAACCATCTGTGCAGCAATCCACCAATCAGGCCTGTATGGTAGAGCGGCCAGACGGAAGCCACTCCCCGCCTGGAATTTGCCAAAAGGCATCTGAAGGACTCTCAGACCATAAGGAACAAACTTCTCTGGTCTGATGAGACTAAAATTGAACTCTTTGGAGTGAATGCCAGGTGTTATGTTTGGAGAAAACCAGGCAGCGCTCATCACCAGGCTAATACCATCCCTACAGTGAAGAATGGTGGTGGCAGCATTATGATGTGGGGATGTTTTTTCAGCAGCAGGAACTGGAAGACTAGTCAGGATAGAGGGAAAGATGAATGCAGCAATATACAGAGACATCCTGAATGAAAACATGCTTCAGAGTGCTCTTGACCTCAGACTGGGTTGACGGTTCATCCTCCAGCAGGACAATGGCCCAAAGCACACCGCCAAAATATCAATGGAGTGGCTTCACAACAACTCGGTGAATGTCCTTGAGTGGCCCAGCCAGAGCCCAGACCTAAATCCTATTGAACATCTCTGGAGAGATCTGAAAATGGCTGTACACCATTGCTTCCCATCCAACCTGCTAGAGCTTGAGAGGTACTGCTAAGAGGAATGGGCAAAAGTTCCCAAAGACAGGAGTGCCAAGCTTGTGGCATCATATTCAAAAAGACTTGAGGCTGTAATTGCTGCCAAAGGTGCATCAAAGTATTGAGCAAAGGCTGTGAATACTTCTGCACATGTGATGTTTTAGATTTTTATTTTTAATAAATTTGCACCAATTTCAAAAACTCTTTTTTCACATTGTCATTATGGGGCATTTTGTGTAGAATTTTGAGGAAATAAATTAAGTTAATCCATTTTGGAATAAGGCTGTAACATAAAAAAAAAATGAGGAAAAAGTGAAGCGCTATGAATACTTTCCGAATGCACTGTAGTCTAGCCGTTTCATTTTTTTCAGACAGTCAAAGACGTGATCTAGCATCATGACCACCTGCATTGTTTTTGCTGCGGAAGTAACTACAGTTGAAACCAGATGCTGCTAATCACTCTCGCGGAGGCATCTTCCAAGCTATTCTGAGCTATGGAAACCCTGCATCCTATTTCACCCTTGTGTTTTATACTGCAGACAACATGCACATAAACAATGCTTCTTCCTTCAAATACTTCCTCTTGGTCACATTCAGATGTTTAAATATAGACAAAGCAGGTCATACTATTGTCTGCCGCATTATTTTCCAGGAGGTTATTCTTATTCGAATGTGTCTCATCATTGTTGTGTGTATGTCTATAGTCACGTAGTTGGAGCATTGTGTGCTTATTAATGTGATGGCTTGTGTTAAATGTTTGATACAAAAATACAATTTTTACGAAGTTTGATGATGTGAAGCAAGATTTATTAGCTTTTGCAAGAGAACTAAAATGTTTTGCAGATTTGGTAAGGGTTTTCTTATTGGTGTGTAGAGTTTTGCAAAAATACCCAATAGTTACAAACAATGTGCTTAAGCCATCAGAACAAACTGTAATTAAAGCATTTCTTATTCTGGATCCAATTCTTTGCAGAAAGGCTAATTTGACACAGCCTACATAGAAAGACAACAAACGGCGCTGGCAATAGGCTACAATGTCAAGCAATGGTGCACTGATTTACACTGAGTTCTGTATTTTGTTGTCCATTGTGTAACGGCCCATTCACACGAGGCTTCAGCTTCAACGCTTGACAGAGGGCGTGTCTGAAGTTGGGGCTGACGCGATCATCATAGCAGCGTCAGCCAATGAAATTAGTCAGCAATAGGCCACTGTTGGAGCTGGTGTATTTGCATACAGCGATCTGATTGGCTGACGCTTCCGTCGGCGCTTGAAAAGTTGAGCATGTCCCAACTTCTGCAGCGAGCAACGCCTCTGAAGCGGCGCCGACGGATCCACAATGCAGTTCGGCAACGCCTGACGTCACCCATTCAAAGTGAATGGGAAGCGTTGAAGCTGACGCCCCATGTGAATGGGGTTTAATGATTGATTAACATAACTCATATACTTGTTCGCAAGTTGTATTGTTTGAAGGCAAAATTTACTTTTGTTGCATATTTTAAATGTTTTGGCATGGTTAGAGCCTGTTGCAAGCAATATGTCATTTTAAACCATGAGTGCCGCTGTTTAGTCCTGTGTGTTAACTGTAGAGGTGTGAACCTATACTGGTCTCACGGTTCGGTTCGGTTACGATTATCATGCCATCGATTCGGTTCAATTCGATATCTCGGTGCATCACGGTGCATTGACGATTCTTTCCATACACAGTTTTATATTTTCTTCACAGCACAGCAATTCTTGTATTAAAATGTACTGTATAAATATATTTATATACTATTTGTAAAACAATTCTGTCCTTTAATACAAACAGTCGGATATATAAACTGTACCTTTAAACAACACGAGCATTTATAGACCATTTTGAGGGATGTAAACAAAAAAAATGGTCCTAACGTATTTCCTGGTTTACATTTTTAATTTCCATTGCTTCTGAGAATCCAAAAAGGTCCACATAATGATAAATAGTGTTATGACGGCTGATTTAAAATCAAGTTATAATTGAATTGCCTCTTGTTACAGTTAGGAAATAGTTTAACGTCAAGCAGGAAATGTTCATGGGCCAATGACATGACCACATTGAAATGATCTATAGCAAATAAACAAATATAAATATCCCGCTCGCTTCCTGAGCCTTGTCTTCCAAGTTATTTCTTACACCCCTTTGATTGGTCACGCGCTCAACAGAAAGGGCTGCGATTGGTTCTTACACGCTGGCGCTCTTCACAGATGCACTCATGGCCCACAGTGAGAGAGAGAGAGAAATGGACATTACATTCATTCTTTTAATCGCCATGAAATAGGGGCTTTTGCTGTAAGTGTCAGTGAAACAGAGTTCAGCAAACACACACGCAGTGAAATTGTGCACAGTTTCAGAGTTTTTACGTAGTTAGAGCGTTGTAAATACTCGCGCTCGCCTCCCTTGCCATAGTAAGCTACGGCGACATAGCGCATGTGAGATAAATGACACCACTACATAATAACCGGTTATGATTATTACTGAACCGATACCGAATTGTCCGCGTCTGCATCGCGGTGCACCGAAGAAAACAATTAATTTTGACACCCCTAGTTAACTGTTTTGAAAATGTGGAGTTTCAGTTGACAGCTGCATCAAAGCAATCAAGAAAAACTGTAACTAGCGACATTAGGAGTGAAGAAATGCAATACATTTTGTTTTTGTTCTTGGTGGGGCAGTTAAAGGATTAACCCCTTACAGAGTTTCTATTTGATGTCTGCACGGTATGTTGTTCTTTTTTTTTTTATTTCATATATTTTATTTGTTGTTTGATGGTTTATTTGTATGTTTGTTTGTTTTGTTTTTTTGTGTAATTTTATGGCTTTATATTAGATTCACTGTATGACACGTCTCAGTCAGTGCGTGCAAGATTATGTTTAGATTGAGTTTGGCCTAAATTGTTATGTTTTTGAAAGACAAATAAAAATAAATAAAAATAAAAAAAACATCTGGCATTTGCCTTCTCTGAGCACAAGCTAGGCTATGTCAGTTTGAGGTCATACCTTTCTCATAGTTCTGTAAGCTAGTGATGTGCGATACCACTGATTTCCTATCCGATCCGATACCAAGTAAAATGAAGGCGAGTATCGACGATACCGATCCGATACCGATACTTTGCCCAAAAATGACTGTTTGGGAAATTAAAATAGCAAGTAGTGTACTTAAAAGTGTCACTTCATACTGAATACGAGACATATTACGGGTTATTCTTGTTTATTGATGAAGAATTATCATACAAAAAAAGCCAACTTACATATTTATTGAGAGCATCTGAGCATGTATATCTTAAAACGTCGGCCTGAACATCTTAAAAAACATTCACACTTCTACGTTTAGTGACATGTTAATCCGGGTCCCGGAACCGTTTTGAACCGTTTTCCGTTGTTTTATCATTGTCACAAAAAACCCAAGCCCCCAAAATACAGCCACATCGTCACATTTTCTCCCTCTGTACCTGGATAGTGCCTGCCTGCTGCACCTAAGGACTCTGAAAGCGATGTCTGTTTCGCCCCAGCAGCACATGTGCCTCTCCTCCTCTTCTGACCGCCTAGTCATGAGTCTCATGACGTTGTCATATTCTGTCTTGCGATTTCTATGTAGATGTTTGATTAGGTTTGTGGTATTACCACAGTACCTCACTGTTTTGTTACACGTGTCACAAACTGCATCGTTTGAGTTTATGGAAGTGAAGTAGCTCCACACATAACTTCGCTTGCGGTCCCCCATATCCAATGACAGAGTAATTGAACAACATGTGCCAGCTGACTGAGTGGCTAGCTAGTGTGATCTGACTGCAGTTGTATTGTGCCATATTACGCACATGACTTTGCAGGCGGAAGAACAAGTAGTTCCGACTAAGTTGGCATTATTCAGATTAACTAGGGTAATTGTGGTTACTTTCCACTGTATTTCTATTTCCAATAAACTACATATTTGCTCCAAATTACTGAAATATCGATATTTTGATAAGATAATCGATTCTAAAACATACAAAGCTGGTATCGGAGATATCGATATTTTAGTATCGATCCGCACATCACTACTGTAAGCATACAGGGATCCACAATTCAGGTACTGGTGTTTATTTACACACATCAAAACAAACACAAGTGTTTCTCCAAGTCAAAACACAAAATAGTAATTTCACTGAAAAAAAAAAAAAATCTGACTACATCGTGTCGTCTCTCTGGGTCCGGCCACAAAATTTCATCTACATCACATGCAATGTCCTCTGGTCCAAAGGAACCGTGGAAAATATCTGATTGCAAAGTGAATTACAGTTTTTACTGAATGCTTAAGCACATTTTTTGTAACTATTGGCTATTTTTGCAAAACTCTACACACCAATAAGCAAACACTTTACCAAATCTGCAAAACAGTTTAGTTCTCTTGCAAAAGCTGATAAACCTTGCTTAACTCTTCAAACCCTCTTAAAAATAGTATTTTTGTATCAAACATTTAACACAAGCCATTACAATAACAAGCACACAATGCTCCAACTACACACTGATGGAATGAATAAAAACTACATCTGGCTTTTGCTTTAAAAACAGCTCCTCAACTGATCTTTAAAAAGGAGTTTGCCGCCAATGTGGAAGCTTTAAAAAGTAATGAAGAGTGAGAAAACTAAACAATTATATGATTTGTTTCAAGAATATGCCTTTATTTAACCCCTTACAGAGTTTCTATTTGATGTCTGCACGGTATGTTGTTCTTTTTTTGTCAAGTTATTTTATATATATTTTTGTTGTTTGTTGGTTTATTTGTATGTTTGTTTGTTTTTGTGTGTAATTGTATGGCTTTATATTTGATTCACTGTATGACATGTCTCAGTCAGTGTGTGCAAGATTATGTTTGAATTGAGTTTGGCCTAAATTGTTGTGTTTTTAAGAGGGAAATATAAAAAAATTATAAAGAAAATAAAGAAAAACATCTGGCTTTTGCCTTCTCTGAGCACAAGCTATGCTATGTCAGTTTGGGGTCATACCTTTCTCATAGTTCTGTAAACATACAGGGATGCAAACTTCAAGTACTGGTGTTTTTTTTACACACATCAAAACAAACACAAGAGATTTTCCAAATCAAAACCCAAATTAGTAATTTCATTGAGAAAAAAAAAAAATCTGACTACATCGTGTCGTCTCTCAGGGTCTGGCCACAAAATTTCATCTACATCACATGCAATGTCCTCTAGTCCAAGAAAGTATCTGATTGCAAAGTGAACTAATTATCTAAATCAGTTTTCACATGTGACAGTGTGCCAGACAGTTGGCAAAATAGTGTAAATAATAGCCATACATATATATAGTTTTGCTATGAGTGTGTTGATCAATTGAAAATTCAGTGTAAAGCAGTGAGTTGCGTTTACAGTTCTGCAAAAGAGTGCTGTGCAGTGGATTGTACCTACAATTTTGCAAAGTGTGTTTTACAAAATTGCAAACTTAGTGCACAGTGTTTGTGCTTTTAATTTTGCAAACTTAGTGAGTGGTTTTGCCATAAGAATGAATCGTTTTATAAATTGTGCTATGAGAATCTCGGTTAGGGTTTAAGCATTCAGAAAAAAACTGTAATTATCTAAATCAGTTTCTCATGTGACAGTGTGCCAGACAGTTGGCAAAATAGTGCAAATAATAGCCATACATGTGTATAGCTTTGCTAGGAGTGTGTTGATCATTTGGAAATTCAGTGTAAAGCAGTTTCGCAAAAAGAGTGCTGTGCAGTGGATTGTACCTACAATTTTGCAAAGTATGTGTTACAAAATTGCAAACTTAGTGCAAAGCAGTGTTTGTGCTTTTAATTTTGCAAACTCAGTGAGTGGTTTTGCTATAAGAATTAATCGTTTTATAAATTGTGCTATGAGAATCTCGGTTAGGGTTTAAGCATTCAGAAAAAACTGTAATGCGATGGCTTGTGTTAAATGTTTGATACAAAAATACCATTTTTACGAAGGTTTGAAGAGTTAAGCAAGGTTTATTAGCTTTTGCAGGAGAACTAAAATGTTTTGCAGATTTGGTGAAGGGTTTTCTTATTGGTGTAGTTACAAAAAATGTGCTTAAGCCATCAGAACAAACTGTAAACTACTGACCCACTATGATAGTAGTTAATTCTAAAAAAACTACACATAAATATCATGTTTCAGGCCTAAAATTTCTCAAACATTTTTATAGTTTAGTTTCGATAAACAGTTAATATATTGACTTTTGTTTGAAACATTTATTTGAAAACAGCAAGAAAAATCCTGCTTTCCGTGACATTCATTTATTTTATTTTCGGCTTAGTCCCTTTATTAATCTGGGGTCGCCACAGTGGAATGAACCACCAACTTATCCAGCACGTTTTTACGCTGTGGATGCCCTTCCAGCTGCAACCGATCACTGGGAAACACCCATACACTCTCATTCACACACATACACTACGGACAATTTTAGCTTACCCAGTTCACCTGTACCGCATGTCTTTGGACTGTGGGGGAAACCGGAGCACCCGGAGGAAACCCACGCGAATGCGGGGAGAACATGCAAACTCCACACAGAAATGCCAACTGGCACAGCCGAGGCTCGAACTAGTGACCTTCTTGCTGTGAGGCGACAGCACTACCTACTGCGCCACCGCGTCGCCCTTTCCGTGACGTTTCCTTTAATTCACAATGACTGTTGTAGGCAGCTGTTTGCATCTCTATTGAAGCAGTCTCTGAAGCGTGCACATGTCTAACTGTGAGCACTTCATATGAGACAAACATTTTGAAGGGCACTTCATTAAACGCAGCATGTAACGCAGTAAGAAGAGAGACCCTGACGAGTGATTGACAGTCACCATGTGAACCCTTCGGTGTCAATGGAGAGCTGTTTGCTATTCAGAGCACACAGGGACTGAGCTTAACGCTCATCCTGAGAGAGTGTTTGTCTCAGACGAGCCAGGGAGAGATATTGGCAATCGTCTCACGTCTGTGACTCTGCACAGCAACACAGGGAGCCGTGACGTCAGACTCAGCTTTTGACTGAAAGTAAGAGCTCGACTTGATTCATGAAAACCAAGGTGAAATGAGACCAACTGGCAGACAAAAAAAAAAACAACACTGTTCTCTTGGAATATAAATGATGTAGCACTGTTTACTCCTGCTGGAAAAATAACACCACTGTTCTGCTTAATGCTGGACAGATTTTACAGTATGCTTGTTTTGCCAGAAAAATGGAACTATACAAAACATGTGCAATTATGTAGTTTACAACACATTAACATTGACAAAAGCCCATTTGCAAAAAAACATTATGAGTACTATCAAGACATTTAAAATGTTCCTCATGTCAGTTTTGGAAAAAAAGAAGAAAAAACATATACACGTCAGTTCTCTCACTCACCAGCAGAGGCCCCCCTCCCCTGAGTTTTGAACTGTCTTAAAACTACATGTCCCAGAACTCCATGCCAGGTATGCCTGCCAACATTTGGTTTGTAAATTCCGGGAGACCCCCCCGGGGGGTATTACGTCATACGCTAATTTGCATATTACTGACGTCATCGCGTTCTACCGTTTCTGTTTACCGTTTACCAGCCGTTTTACCAGCCTATGGTAAATAAATGGGGTAATTTATATTTGCACTACGCCTTATGTAAGCTTGTCAATTTAACTAAATTTATTGCTGTTTGAATACAGTAGGTCATTATAGATGAGTAGGGAATTTGCAGTAATCTCTCAGACGTAATATACTCAGACAAGTTCTGAAACTCTCACTTAAAACATCTCTGATTGTGCAACAAGAATAAACGGTCAAATTAAATTGTTAAAATAAAGGAGAAGCAGATCGGGTTGACTGTACAAGGGAAATACCTTCAAACTGACACCTGTTCTAAATCATTTGCCGTCGGTACGCAGAGAGGTGCTCTGCTCTCAGGCTGCAGGGGAGGGGCCGGCAGCATCACCCGCAGCTCGTTGAGAAGAGTAGGGACGGTACGGTAATGGACAAACAACAGTCTATAAAAATCGCCAGTAACACACAAAAAAGTCGCTAGATTTGTCGCTAGTCGCTTTTTTGAAAATTTGTCGCTAAGTTGGCAACACTGGCGCAAACTGAAGAGCGGGGAGCGGGAGGAGTGAGAGGTTTGGGGAGATGGGGGCGCGTGAACTGTAGCGCGCGACCGGAAGAGCACAAGCACCAAGTTTCAGCCCAGACTGTACCAAAATGCTGAGGAGCGGGGGGGCGGGGGAATTCCGGGAGTTTACTGGGAGACAGAACAATACGGGAGACGGGTCTGAAATACGGGAGACTCCCGGGAAAAACAGGAGTGTTGGCAGGTATGATGCCAGGCGCTGATTAGTAAGCACCTGAAATCCATCTAGTACTACAGTGGGTCCGGAAAGTATTCATTCACTTAACTTTTTTCCATATTTTTTTATGTTACTCATTCCAAAATGGATTAAATTCATGTATTTCCTTAAAATTCTACACACAATACCCCATAATGACAATGTGAAAAAAAATATTTTTTGAAATTGTTGCAAATGTATTAAAAATAAGAAAACTGAAAAATCACATGTACATAAGTAATCACAGCCTTTGCTGTGAAGCTCTAAATTGAGCTCAGGTACATTCTGTTTCCACTGATGATTCTTGAGATGCTTCAGCAGCTTAATTGGAGTTCACCTGTGGTAAATTCAGATGATTGGACATGATTTGAAAAGGCATACACCTGTCTATATAAGGTCCCAGGGTTGACAGTGCATGTCAAAGCACAAACCAAGCATGAAGACAAAGGAATTGTCTGTAGACTTCTGAGACAGGATTATCTCGAGGATTATCTTACAACAACTCGGTGAATGCCCAGCCAGAGCCCAGACGTAAATCCTATTGAACATCTCTGGAGAGATCTGAAACTGGCTGCACACCGTCACTTCCCATTCAACCTGATAGAGCTTGAGAGGTACTGCAAAGAGGAATGGGCAAAAATGGACAGTTGTGCCAAGCTTGTGGAATGATATTCAAAAAGACTTGTGGCTGTAATTGCTGCCAAAGGTGCATCAACAAAGTATTGAGCACAGGCTGTAAATACTTATGTACATGTGATTTTTCAGGTTTTTTATTTTGAATAAATTTGCAACAAGTTCAAAAAATCTTTTTTCACATTGTCATTATAGGATATTGTGTGTAGAATTGTGAGGAAATAAATGAATTTAATCCATTTTGGCATAAGGCTGTAACATAAAAATATGTGGAAAAAGTGAAGCGCTATAAATACTTTCCGCATGCACTGTATATAAATGCACTACGTTTTTCCAGTTCAGTGCGGAGTCTTGTTTGCCCTGCGAATATCACTGAGCATTTTTCCCTACTTGTACTTTGATTCTCTGTTGCCAACTTGGACTGCCTTACCTTGTTATTTGATCTCTATTGTTTTTTGCTTGCCCATTACCACTTCCTAGTGTTGTCACAATACTGCAATTTCAGAACCAATCTGTACTACCTCTGCCTGGGTTCTCATGTATGATGTCTGCTGTCCTCATAATAGTCTGTTTCCATGTTTACCCCTGCATTCCCAGAGCCGTTTTAAGCCATTCTGCGAGTGAGTTAATCTTTTGTGATTAAACTGGTCTGAATCGCTACTCCTGTCCCCTACTTCATTCAATAAAGAGCTGTAAATGGATTGCTAATCTACAGACCCATCATTATAGAAGACTTTGCAGGACTCTGATCCAGCAGTTATCACCCAACTAACCACGGAGCTCCTCACCAGGCACAACTCGCCTATCTCACCTCTCTCACTGAAGAGCTGGTAAAGACCCTTCAGGGGCTCGATCTCGCTGCTGCCATGCAATTATCACCTCCATTGCAACTCCCTCTGCCCACACCAACCACTGCTAATGCACCAGTCATCGCCAACACACATTTGTGTTTCCTGAAAAGTTTGACGGAATGCCCTTAAAATGTAAGGCATTTTTCCTACAATCCACAGTTAGTAGCTCTACAACCTAAGTTATATTTTACAGAAAATGTAAACATATCCTTTGTTTGTTCATTTCTCACCCTAAAGGTGTTAGACTGGGCGACAGCAATTTGGAAGGATAACACTCTAAACTTTCCCACATTCAATGCCTTTTGCAGCACTTCAGAGCAGTTATTGAACATCCCAAGGAAGGGAAGAATGGAGACTTAATTTCCACACTCTCGTTGCTCAAACTGGATAGCCCAATGACCCACTAAAAGTACTATTCTTCTGTGGAATAAATGTATAATTACAATCAGAACTGGCTTGTAGAGAGGAAGGAAAATCCTTAAATGAAGTCATTGAGCTTTCCATCTGCATAGAAAAATCGCATTTGTTCTTGTTGGTGTTCTTTATCTACACAGTTTACCCACAGTGGTGCCTCCACTTTTTTCAGAGCCAATGCAATTCATCTAACACCCGAAGAGAGAGAACGCCGCTTCCACCACAACCTGTCTTTACTGTGTCCAGAATTCACTGATTTGCCCTAAGCCTTTAATAAACAAGCCTTTAATAAACAAAATTCTACTCAACTTCCCTCTCACCATGAGTATGACTGCGCCATTGAACAACAGCCTGGATAAAGGATTCATTGGGCCATCTTCATCAGGATTGGGTATTACGTCCCTCTATAGACTATTGCAGCCTATATGAGATCACAATCAAGTACCGCTACCCATTGCCTCTTGTCCCAGCTGCACTTGAACAACTCTGCACTCCCAAAGTCTTTACAAAACTTGATTTACGCAGTGCATACAATCTTATTTGAATTAAGGAAGGGGATGAGTGGAAAACTGCAAAAAAAGATTATTTTTTTTTAAATCACAGGAGGGCGAATAATTTTAACTTCAATTGTATACAAAGACTCGGACAAAAATGTTGGTTCCCTTCCATCGAAGAAAGAAAAACTACAATAGTCATACACACTTACTGTGTGTGTGTGTGTATATATATATATATATATATATATATATATAGGGCAGAGTTTTGGCGCAGTGGGTAGCGATGTCGCCTCACAGCAAGAAGGTCACTGGTTCGAGCCTCAGCTGGGTCAGTTGGCATTTCTGTGTGGAGTTTGCATGTTCTCCCTGTGTTGGCGTGGGTTTCCTCCTGGTGCTCCGGTTTCCCCCACAAAACATGCAATATAGGCGAATTGGGTAAGCTAAATTGTCTTTAGTGTATGTGTGTATAAGCAGTACATAGATCATAATAAAGGCTAGAAGTTGACTACTTTAGATTAAGGCTGCACGATTAATCAAAAAAAGATTGTGATCTCGATTTGACCCTACACATGATCTTAATTCAGCTTTTCTACGATTTGGCCAATTATATTTTCAAGGTCAGGAGAGAAGCGTAAATGCGGTCGCACAAGTCTACACATTGTTTTTATAGATGTTGCTCAGCAACGTGGACACCTCCAAATGGTGTTAAAGTGTCACATACTGTATTTATAAGGCATAATTCACCCAAAAATGTTCAGTTTGTTGCTAACTCTGCAGTGAAAAGTGAAACCGAAAGTGTGCACATCATTTAAATGATCATATCGCACTTTTGAGTTATGATTATGACAAGCATTTGATAGGTTTTTTCTTTCATAGTAAACGCAGTGTTGTGCTTGAAAATAAATGTTTACTGGGTCAGTAGAACTACTCTAGCCTATATAATGTTGAATATAAAGCAAAAGGGAATCTGATCATGACAAATGTTTCATTTTACCAGTGAAAAAAAATGGTCTAATAATGTTGTCAATAATGCCTCAAACCTAATAATTCAACTTTAGAATTATGAATGGTTGTATTAGGTCATCACTTTATTGTGAATTAACAACTAGGACATATTTAAAGTCTATTCAAGTCCACCATTTCAAGTCGATTCACCTTATTCTCCATGTTCGAGCGGGCGCAGCCATTCAAAACTTTTTGGTTCGAGACTTCCAGTCTCATTCACTTCCATTCATTTCTAGACATTAGAAACAGCTCATTTTGCTGCTTGATGTTGCAAACTGATATTTTCTTATTACATTATTCTACTTTGTCTATATTGTCATGCAATTGTTTGTAGAGAGTAGTTTCACTGTTTTCTGCCGTTTATTATTCCTAGTCATTTCTCCCATAAATCGGAAGTTCTTAAACAATTGCAAAAACAAGCGCACCTCCGAACTGAAGAATAAGGTCAATACAAAATGTAGCATCTTAACCAACAGTAGACCTACACATTGGCCTAATATTATTATTGCTGTTTTACCATATGTTTGATTAAAAACAATAACAACACCCTCGTCATATTAACCTTTATTTTACATCTTCACAATCGTGAAAAAATCTGATTTTAAGTAAAAAAAAATTGTGATTTTCATTTTAGCCAGAATCGTCCAGCCTTACTTTATATATGTTATTACATCGTGATGAACAAGAAATCACCCACAAAACCTTCTTTGCTACTTGTGTATCCCCTTTCAAACTGAAGAAAAAAGGATGCCTAAAGACATCAAGGTGAATATCACCTATTATATTCCTGAAAGTAGAAGCTTTAACGTAATTTATCAAACGCTCTATGCTCCAAAGTTCAAATGCTCTATTCTCAGACCAGACAGCATCAAGACACATCCAGATCAAATTAATTCCTCTATAATAGAGGTGACACAAAGGTGAAAACAAATCCCAGGAACCCAGCATGACTTATGCACAGTTCCTCTTACAGGTTTTGTGATCTTCATCTTGTTTGATCAGCTTGATGGAAAATAATCCAGCACACAAACACTGAAAGGGCCTTTGAAGTGAAGATAATAGATTGGTTTAATGTGTTATCTAAGAGCAAAAAAACTGCCTTCTCTCTGGTAGATTTGCTGTGCAACAATGTTGGCTTTGGGTTCAAAGTGAGAATGTCCAATGATATTGTGATAAATGGAAATGTAAACGGAAGTATACATAAAGCATCAGACCAGCTACATGTGCTTTATCAGAATCAGAATCTTGTGTCTGGCTGTTTTTGTGCTTGGTGCTCTGTAGCGCCGACCAGACGATAACAGCTCGAACAGGTAGTGTGCTGGGTGTGAGGCGTCCAGAGTGATTTTGCGAGCCCTTTTACTCACTCTGGAAGAGTACAGTTCTTGAAGTGTAGGAAGGGTAGTGCCAGTGATTCGTTCAGTAGTCCGGACTATTCGCTGTAGTCTACGGAGGTCAGTTTTGGCAGCTGAGCTGAACCAGACGGTGATTGAAGTGCAGAGGACGGATTGGATGACGGCTGAGTAGAACTGTACGAGCAGCTCCTGTGGGAAGTTGAACTTCCTCAGCTGATAAAGGAAGTACAGTCTCTGCTGGGCTTTCTTCACAATAGTCTATGTTAATGTCGCACTTCAGATCCTGAGAGATGGTGGTGCCCAGGAACCTGAATGACTCTACTGCAGCCACAGTGCTGTTCATGATGGTGAGTGGGGGGAGTGCAGAGGGGTTTCTCCTAAAGTCCACTATCATCTCCACTGTTTTGAGCGTGTTCAGCTACAGGTTGTTGTATCTGCACCATAAAGCCAGCCGCTCCACCTCCTGTCTGTGTGCAGACTCGTCACCATTCCGGATGAGGCCGATAACAGTAGTGTCATCAGCAAACTTCAAGAGCTTGATGGAGGGGTCTTTTGTGGTGTAGTCGTTCGTTGGTGTACAGGGAGAAGGATACTGTTTGTGGACTTCAGTTCTGCCTTTAACACCATCGTCCCATCACTGCTCAAGTAAAAACGGACCCAGCTCTCTGTTCCCAGCTCTGTCTGTCAATGGATCACCAGCTTATAGTATATATGCTTATACCTTTATGTATAGCTATTAGCATATATATTATATTGCAACCTGTAATGCAAGTGTGCCAAGAACGTATTTGATTCCACTAAAAAAAAAAAACACACTTCTTGTTCCACCATTACATTTTTGAGTGGAAGCAAAAGGATGCTGTTTTCGTCAAAGTGGACATTAAATGAAATTAAGTAGCTGCTTCCTGCCACTGTTCCAGAAGAAGGTGAGGCTTTTAAATTTTGTGTCTCGGATACTCTGAAAACCAAACCAAAAACCATGCTCTGTTTGGTTTTAACCTGTCCATCCTTATGCTGAGGAACTGCAGTAACTTGTCATCATAAAGATTGCTACCTGCTAGCTTTTTAAAACCTTGTCTATGCTGAGCACACAACCAAAGTGCATGCACAGAAGTTTTGTTTCAATCAAGGCATGTTGTGTAAGTATTAAACTAATGTTATCTTTGTATTATTCAACCTAGGCTCATTTTGAAAATGTACCCCTATATACATTTCTGGAGAGCGCCAAATACTGTACATCCCAGGAGGTACGTTTTTTTGCAGATTTTGTTTTCACGAATCCCCCAGAGGTCACTGTTGACTGACTGACTGACTGAGTGATCGACTAACTCATCCTCCTTCCCTTAACCCAACTAATGGTGTTTTCAAAAAGATTGACCCGCCCTACCACTTCCCTTAACCCAACCGACTGTGTTTCTAAAAGCAATCCAGAAACAGGAAAGCCCCCTGATTTTTACCACATTTTCAGATTTTACCACATTCTTAACCTGTTACTTGCTTGTTTATTTTATTTTTTTGGCTTTTGATTTTTTTTTGTCTTACCTGCTTTCTGCTTTCTTGACATGGTCAACTCCTCTCTGTGTCTCAAGTCTGCCGACGTATGCGGCGAGCCACTGGACAAACTGGTAACAGTGGGAAAGCTGTCCATACGGAGGTAACCGCGAAAAGGAGTTACTACTTTTTAATATTGCCATTCCTTTTCACAACACTTAAATGACATTTAGGGACTGAAGACATTATGTATTAAATTTTGTCCCATTCTTCCTGCAAAACAAGTCTTAAGGTGGAAAACAGGTCTTAGTTGGTGCATTTGGTGCTTCAAAATGCGCCACACATGCTCTGTTGGACTGCAGACAGGCCGGTCAAGTACCTGAATCCTCTTCCTCCTCAGCCAGGACTTTGTAATGTGGGCAGAATGTGGCTTTGCATTGGCTTGTTGAAATATGCATGAGCATCCCTGGAAAAGAAGGCAGCATATTGTGCTCCAAAATCTCTATGTACATTTCAGCATTAATGGTGATCACAGAATACAAGTTACCATTGACACAATCCCATACCATGACAGACCCTAGCTTCTGGACTTGTTGCTGTAACAGTCTGGATGATCCTTTTCTTCTTTGGTCTGTTGCACACAGTGTCCATTTCTCACAATTAATACCTGGAATACTGATTCATCTGACCACAGTACAGGTTTCAATGGTGCGAGGGTCCATTCCAGATGCTTCTGAGCCCAGAGAAGTCAATGGCGCTTCTGGACACTGTTAACATAGGGCTTCCATTTGGCACAGTACAGTTTTCACTGGATTTTGTGGTTGTAACTACGTATTATGATACATGACAAAAGGGTTGCCAAAGTGGGCCTATGTGATGATATGTGCCACCCTGAGGGATTGGAGATCACAGTTGTTCAGCTTGGGCTTGCGCCCTTGTCCTTTACGAACTAAAATTCTTCCAGATTCCTTGAAAATTTTAATTGTGTTATGCACTGTTGAAGGTGAAATATCCAAATGTCGTCCTATCTTTCTTTGAGGAACATTGTTTTTGAACATTTCAATAATTTTCTCACGTATTTGTTGGCAAACTGGCAATCCTCTGCCCATCTTTGCTCCTAAAGGACTAGACCTTTCTTGGATGCTGCTTTTGTACCAAATCATAATTACAATCACTTAATTTAGTAAAGAAAAAATAATCATTAACAAGGTATTAAAATAAACTCATTAAACACATTGGACATGTGGTTATACGTCAATACAACAAAGAAGAACAATGAATAAAAACAGATTAAAATGTGTTAAAACATGTTTAAAGGAATGAAAAAGAAAAGACGCAATCTGTCGGATGTAGCACAGATTTATAATAAATTATTTATAGTGTATTTATTATAAAGTGTTACCAGAAAAGATTCAATTCTAGCCAGTTAAATTCAATGTTTCGTCCAAGAACTAAAAAACTAAAATATTTTACTGAATAAACAAGGAAGAATTTAATTACACAACAGTTTAATACTATATAACTTTTGACTGGGGATTATGAAAAGTTGTGCATTTTAAATCAAATACTGTCAGTCTTCTAAGTCAAAAATTCCAATTAAAAAATTGCAATATTACCCTTCACAAGAAATCAAAGAATTACAGGCAGATAAATAATAATAATAATAATAATAATAATAATAATAATAATAATAATAATAATAATAATATTAAGGGTGCTTTCACACCTAGACTTTTGTTCCGGAACCTGGCGCGTTTGCCCAGTTAGCGCGGTTCGTTTGGCATATGTGAACAGGGCAATCGCGCTCGGAATCGCGCCAAAGCAATCGCTCCGAGACCGCCTGAATGAGGTGGTCTCGGCTTAATTGAAACGAACCCTGGAGCGGATCGATTGTAGTGAGAAAGCGATACGATCCGAGCCCGCCTATATCACAGTGTTTCATGGAAATGTAATAGGCATACGGCTATATGAAGAGAGAATTATGAGTAGATTTTGAGTCATTCCAGACATCCCAAGTCTCCCGGAAGTTCCGGAAGTCTCCTGCAAATAAACAGAGACTCCAGGATGCCCGCAAATGAGTGATAATCTCCCGGAAATCGCGCATCTTCCTCCCGGTCCTCAAAATACGTCGCGCACCCTTCTCTTCACCCCTCCCCACCGCATCCCTCCTCGCTCTTCAGACATGTCGCGTGCATGCTGTCAAACACCACCAAACCACCCCTGACAGCTGAGCGGGACTCTGCAAAATAAACCGTGAAACTCTGACCAATGTGAGGAGAGTTTACTCACACGTGACTTGTTTTAGCTCTTTTGGTCCGTTTAGAAACTTTGCCGTGTGAAAGCGAACCGCGCCAACAACAAAGAGCAACAATGTAACAATTTTAATCCCTGTTTCGGAACAACTGAATCGATTCACAGGTGTGAAAGCACCCTAAAAGTGTTTTATCAGATGAAGCAAAACGTCAATAAAAAACATGAAATGAGAAAACACGTAAACATGATAAAAATGAAGTATGCAGGGCCAAAATAAGATCTCAAACCTGAGGCTATGCACCATACTAGATAATTCTACCAAGCTTCTAATACAATACAGAAGCTAAGAGGTTATAAACATTTGGAGCAAACAAACCCATTTGTTTTTATATCTGATGATGCTGAATTTCAAAATGTAAAGAAACTTTCCAAACAGAATGTGATCCTTATTAATGAAAAGCAAGCATTGTTTTTGTTATAATGCTCTGCAAAATGTCTCCTTTCTGTATTTCTGTTGTACCTCCAGAGCATTATCTTTTATATCATTTGCATGTGTGTACTGCAAATGCCTACTAAAATACGGCAGAAAACTAAATGCTATAGCTCTGACAGACTTAATGACCTTAGTGTGCGTCCAACCCTGACAAGTTCTGTAGGAAAGAAGAATGTGTGCGAAATCCTGCAGCATGTGCTAATTAGCCCACAGCTCCAGGATTTCACACACATTCATCCTAAACATATGTCTATTTCAAACATTATATAGTACATGGCCCACAGCAATAAAATGAAATGTATTTCAAGGAAATTGGGGCAGTATGACATTTGGCTCTGAATTTTTATCATTTTATAAGTCAAACAAAAACAAATGTATATCTATCTATGTATCTATATCTATATATACATATATATATATACGAGGGGGGGGGTGGGGGGGGACGCAAGATTTTCGGGGGATTATAACTCATTTATGCGGGAGACTCCTGAAACTTCCGGCAGACTTGGGATGTCTGGGATACGGGGTGAGTCTAAGAGAAGGAGACCTCCGGATTAGGAGAAGAGACTTCAAATTATAATAACTTTTTGGAAAGAGTTCCCGGCTTTGGTTGCAAAATTAAAACAGCCTAATCCCAGCCCAATCCTTATCCTAAGATATGCATTTGTGTTCTATGTGTATGCTTATGTAAAGAGATGTGTCTTTAGTCTAGTCTTATTCTAAGTGTGTCTGCCTCCCGAACTGTGCTGGGAAGACTGTTCCAGACTTTAGGTGTCAGATATTAGAAGGATCTACCGCCTACAGTCAATTTTGATATTTTAAGTATAATCAATTGCCCAGAATTAATTGAGCCTAATGGATGAGGGGCTGAAATACACCAGGAGCTCTCTAAAATACTGATGAGTGATTTTGTGAATTCATTCAAATGATCAAGGCTGAGAGGAGATATAGAGTTGTGCATAACAGCATAACAGTGGAAATTAACTCCATGTTTTTATTGATATCACCTAGCAGTAGTGTATATATATATATATATATATATATATATATATATATATATATATATATATATATAATGTAAAAGGTAGGGGACCAAAAACTGAGGCTTGTGGTGCTCCACAGTGTACTTTTATTCAGTATGATCTTCATTAACTGACACAAATTGATAACATTCTGATAAATAAGACTTGAACCAAGTCAATACAGTTCCAGTAATACCAACATCATTTCCAAGCCTATAAATGAGAATGTTATGATCAATAGTTTCAAATGCAGCACTGGGGTCCAATAACAATAAGATAGTAATGCAACCATGATTGGACAATAGGAGCATGTCATTTGTAACTCTTAGGAGTACTGTTTGTTTTCTTCTATTAACATTTAAAAATATGCAGATATGTCAGCCTTTAAAGGTTTTTTTTTTTAAAGTTAAGTATATTTTCTTTCCAGGCCATACAGAAAACCTTTTAGTTTTTTTTTTTTTACTAGGGCACATTCATCAGGTTATTCAGTAGGTGCATCACTGAGGGGGCTAAATCTCTTTGATGTTGGAATGGATATGCAGTGTTTTCATCCACTCCTAGGTCCTCTAACAGTAACCCAACGGTCCTGCTGTAAAAATGCAACAACCAGAGCCAAACAATGTACAGAGCATGCTAGGCTAGATAACTCCAAAATCTTATCTTGAGAACTACTACTCATACTATCCTCAATTAAAGTTCGGATGTGTGTCTCTAATTCTAATTCTGAGATCTTTTATATCAGCCTGACTATTTCCGTACATTTATCACATGTAAAGCCGTCACTGCTGACAAAGAAATAAACACTAATTATGTGGTAAGAAATGCATGTGAGAAAAACAGGAGAAGCCATTTTTACTCACTGTGAATTGAAGTAGATTCTGACTTACCATGGAATCTGATGAGTTAAAAGAAGATGGAGCATGTGTATGAGATAAAGCCTGAGTTCACGTGGCCGCCATTTCAAAAGCGAAATCGAGGCTGTAGTGGGAAGAAACCCGGAAGTATCGCTTGGAGTCACACAGGAACGTTGTGTACCTAGCTGTATATCTTATCAGTAAAAAGAAAGTGACATGAATTTATAATTTCACCGCCTTCCGAGTGACTCGAAGGTTCGTTCTGAATGGATAGTAAAAAAAAAAAGGGATATCGGACCTCATTTTCAGCTAAGCTAAGGGAAATGGCACTAGTTAGCTAACATTTTCTTTCCCAAACACATGTTTTAGATGCTATCCCTGCTGAAAAATCCAGCTTAAACCAGCCTAAGCTGGTTGGCTGGTTTAAGCTGGTTGACCAGCCTGGTTTTAGAGGGGTTTTGGCCGTTTCCAGGCTGGTTTCCAGCCATTTCCAGCCTGGTCTTAGCTGGTCAGGCTGGAAAATGACCAGCTAAAACCAGCTTGACCAGCCTGTTTTAAGCTGGACATAGCTGGTTTTGGCTGGTCAAGCTGGTTTTAGCTGGTCAACTTCCACAGGTTTTTGCATCTGAACTCTTCATATATAAACTCCGACCATGAAGGTGTTCAAGGTGAGTTGCAATCATGGGAAAGACAATAGAGCTTCCACAAAAGCTGAGAGAGGAGATTATTTCATCACATCTGAAAGACCTTGGGTATATGAAGATTTCCAAAAGATTTAACATTCCAAGAGACAGCATTGGGAGCATTATAAGAAGTTTAACACTTATGGAACAGCTGCAAACCTGCCTGGCAGTGGAGGAAAGCTCACAATTCAAGAGCCACTAGCAGCTTAGACTTAGACTTATGACCAGAAGAATACCATCCCTACAGTCAAGCATGAAGGTGGGTCAATGATGATGTGGGGCTGTTTTTCTGTGGCAGGAACTCGCAATCTTGATTGTGAACCTGGCATCATGGATTCTCAGAAATACCAGGTCATTTTGAAGAAGAATGTGATGCCTTCTGTTGACAAATTAAACCTTGGTGATCATTGGATCTTTCAGCAAGACAATGATCCCAAGCATACCTCCAAATCAACCAAAGCTTACCTCCAAACCAACACAAAAGGACTGCACTCTTCTCACGGTCAGTGTGTCAATACTAATTGCTTTACCTACAGTATCTCGTTGTTCTCCTGTGATCTCCAGTGTCTGTGTGTCTAAATTACATGATATGATATACACTACCTGACAAAAGTATTGTCATCGATCCCAGTTGTAAGAGCAACAAATAATAACTTGACTTCTAGTTGATCATTGGATGGCAAATTTTGACGCTACCATCCAAAATGTCGCAGAAGAAATCGAGACTCATCAGACCAAGCAACATTTTTCCAATCTTCTATTGTCCAATTTTGGTAAGCCTGTGTGAATTGTAGCCTCAGTTTCCTGTTCTTAGCTGACATGAGTGGTACCCGGTGTGGTCTTCTGCTGCTGTAGCCCATCTGCCTCAAGGTTGCACATGTTGTGCGTTCAGAGATGCTCTTCAGCATGCCTCGGTTGTAACGAGTGGTAATTTGAGTTACTGTTGCCTTTCTATCAGCTGGAACCAGTCTGGCCATTCTCCTCTGACCTCTGGCATCAACAAAGCATTTGTGCCCACAGAACTGCCGCTCACTGGATATTTTCTCTTTTTCTGACCATTCTCTGTAAACCCTAGAGGTGGTTGTGTGTGATAATCCTAGTAGATCAGCAGTTTCTGAAATACTCAAGACCAGGCCATCTGGCACCACCAACCTTGCCACATTCAAAGTCACTTATATCACCTTTCTTTCCCATTCTGATGCTGCAGCAGATCGTCTTGACCATGTCTACATGCCTAAATGCATTGAGTTGCTGCCATGTGATTGGCTGATTAGAAATTTGCATTAATGAGCAGTTGGACAGGTGTACCTAATAAAGTGGCCGGTGAGTGTATATTAAGCCTTTAAAAAAAATCTTTCCTTTTTATTATTATAATAATTATCACTGTCATTTGTTTCACTTTTAATGATTTTGTTCATTTAAATGAATGGCAATCTTTAGCATACTGAGCACATCCAAAGTAAACTAATGATTCCAGCAACAGTACCATGTGAATTTACACACTTTATGATCACATTAAAATCTCACTCTTGCTGTAAATTAATCTTCATGCTTCGTCTGATGTACAGTCTGCTACATTATAGACTAATGGGAGTTCAGCAGCATTTGTAATTCACACACCACTAACCCAAGCTTTGCTTTCTACTGCAGCATAAACTAACCCTTGCCATCTAGTGGTGAAATCAAACACATGCGTAAGTTGCTTTAGGTCAGAGTGAAAGGTACTGTAGTTACAGATGTCTCATCCAACCTGACCATGACAAATGGTTATCAGGCAGAGAGAGGTCTGACTGGCTGTCAGGCCGACATGTCTGACGTATTAACACACACATTTCAGTGATTTTAGAGGTCAGTAGTGTCAGATGTGTGGCAATACAAAACAAATGATACGATTGAAGCAGCTTTCAGAGGTAAGAGAGCTAAAAACAATCTTATTTAAATTCTTCAGAAAAAGCTAAGATATCAAATCAGTACTTTTACTATTTATTAAGTCTATAGTGTTTAAAACAGTGCCTGAATGTTTATTGTGTTTTCTATGAAAACTATGCGGCTTTAAACAGAATGCAATGCATTTTCTATTGATTAGAAAATCCAAATTCAAATATGAAAAACATAAATGAAATAATCAGATTTAAATTCAAATAAACTAAATGAAACGATAATCATGAAACAATAATAAAGAATGGTTTCTCAGCTTTAATAAGATCTGTCCAACTGTTTTTGGTGGTTATTTATATTGTCAATTTTCACCGTTTCACTGAGTGGTACGGTATGGTTCGGTTTGGTACACTTTTACGGCCATTTCCACTTTCAAAAGGTACCTAAAAGCGAACCGTACTGTACCACTTTTGGGTACCCTTTGCAAAGGGTACCTAGCACAGCAAAAGGGTACCAAAAGGCGGAGCTATACGTGCAGCTGAACGCTGTTGGTTTACAGAGATGCGTCCCTCGCTCGTGGACAAGCCAGAATAAAAACAAAGGAACTACCATGTTTTAATTACGCCGAGACACTACATCGTAATAATATATACAAATAATAATGAGCCATCTGGTCCGTTCTTCGTACGTGGTGATTTGGCACATGATGATTTGGCAGATCCGGGATCTTTTAATCTTGATAACTGATCTCTGGCTAAATTGGTTCTTCAAACAAGTTTGCGAATCAGATTAAAATGTCTGGATGAATTGATCTGAGATCGGTGCGTGTGTTGTGAAGGACTGACCTATCGATCCCCGAAATCATGATCAGCAATGCAACGATAGGCTGACAGCACAGCAGCGTAATGACATCATCTGATTATTATTCAAAAAATGATATAAAATTCATAGGAAAAGGTTTGTTAAGTATGATTCGCAATAACTTCTCAACTTTGTTGTGGGCTGCAGGCTTTATACTTTCACGTGTCAAAAGTATTTAGCAATATATTTAGTTTTACAGTTAGAGCAGATGTTCTTTTTTTAGTAGCCATAGTAGTATTATAGTTATAGTTAGTATTATAGTGGTGGGCCTGTGGAAGGATGGTGGTTATTTATATTGTCAATTTTCACAGTTTAACTGAGTGGTACGGTATGGTTCGGTCCGGTACACTTTTACGGCCATTTCTACTGTCAAAAGGTACCTAAAAGCGAACCGTACTGTACCACTTTTTGGGTACCCTTTGCAATGGGTACCTAGCGCAGCAAAAGGGTACCAAAAGGTGGAGCTATACGTGCAGCTGAACGCTGTTGGTTTACAGAGATGCGTCTCTCGCTCATGGACAAGCCAGAATAAAAACAAAGGAACTACCACGTTTTAAATACGCCGAGACATTACATCGTAATAATATATACATATAATAATGAGCCATGTGGTCCGTTCTTCGTACCTCGCTTAAATGATTTAAGATGATTTGGCAGATCCGGGATCTTTTAATCTTGATAACTGATCTGTGGCTAATTTGGTTGTTCAAACAAGTTCGCCAATCAGATTAAAATGTCTGGATGAATTGATCTGATATCGGTGCGTGTGTTGTGACGGACTGACCTATCGATTCCTGAAATCATGATCAGCAATGCAACGATAGGCTGACAGCACAGCAGCGTAATGACATCATCTGATTAATATTCAAAAAATGACATAAAATTCATAGGAAACGGTTTGTTAAATATGATACGCAATAAATTCTCAACTTTGTTGTGGGCTGCAGGCTTTATACTTTTACGTTTCAAAAGTATTTAGCAATTTATTTAGTTTTACAGTTAGAGCAGATGTTCTTTTTTTAGTAGCCATTGTAGTATTATAGTTATAGTTAGTATTATAGTGGTGGGCCTGCGGAAGGATGGTGGTTATTTATATTGTCAATTTTCACAGTTTAACTGAGTGGTACGGTGTGGTTCAGTTCGGTACACTTCATGGCCATTTCCACTGTCAAAAGGTACCTAAAAGCGAACCGTACTGTACCACTTTTTGGGTACCCTTTGCAAAGGGTACTTAGCGCAGCAAAAGGGTACCAAAAGGCGGAGCTATATGTGCAGCTGAACGCTGTTGGTTTACAGAGATGTGTCCCTCGCTCGTGACAAGCCAGAATAAAAACAAAGGAACTACCATGTTTTAAATACGCCGAGACATTACATTGTAATAATATATACTGTACATATAATAATGAGCCATGTGGTAAGTACTTCGTACCTCGCTTAAATGATTTAAGCTGATTTGGCAGATCCGGGATCTTTTAATCTTGATAACTGATCTCTGGCTAATTTGGTTCTTCAAACAAGTTCGCGAATCAGATTAAAATGTCTGGATGAATTGATCTGAGATCGGTGCGTGTGTTGTGAAGGACTGACCTATCGATCCCCGAAATAATGATCAGCAATGCAACGATAGGCTGACAGCACAGCAGCGTAATGACATCATCTGAGCTCGGAGTAGAACCACTGCTCCTCCACATCGAAGGAAGTCAGCTGAGGTGGCTCGGGCATCTGTTTCGGATACCTCCTGGACGCCTACCTAGGGAGGTGTTCCAGGCATGTCCCACCGCGAGGAGACCTCAGGGAAGACCCAGGACACACTGGAGGGACTATGTCTCTCGGCTGGTCTGGGAATGCCTCGGGATCCCCCCGGAGGAGCTGGAGGAAGTGTCTGCGGAGAGGGAAGTATGGGGTTCTCTCCTAAGACTGCTGCCCCTGCGACCCAGCCCCGGAAAAGCGGTAGAAAATGAATGAATTAAAGCCTAGCCGCCTCATCCGCTGACCATTTAACAGCTTAGTTCATGCACAGCAGAAGAGGTGAAATTAAAAAATAATCTAATAATATCAAATTAAACCGTGATTTCTCTTTTTTTTAACCAAAAAAACCTGAGAGACTAATCGTTGTGTAATGAAATATAGCGTTACTAACCGACAAGGAAACACGCATGGACAGTGCTTCTACATAATTCATTCATAGAAAGAACAGCCAGAAAGGGGAAATTGATGCATTTGTGTCGAGTATTAACATCATTGACCCATAACAATGTACAGTACCTATAACTGTCAGTATGTTTGTGTGCTTTAAATACAGTTTCTATTCTGATTTGCAGTTAAGTGGAAAAAAATTAATAAATTGAAATGCAAATCAAAGTATAAATAGCAGAAGTGAACAAATAGATTTTCCCTACCAGCAAATATTAATCCAACACCAAATATAAAAGCAGACACTAACCCGCTACAACGTCGTCACTAATGACTAAATGTCCAAAAGACAGACGAAGTCATCGGTGAATTGTAGCTCTGACATGGACATGAGAATTATAAATTACTGAAAAACTGCAGGTGATGTATATTGATCGCAAGTGCTCAGTTTGTGATCACATCTCTGTTTTGTTCTGTTGATATGTAATTTCAAATATTCGTAGCTTGAAACAGATGGAAATATGACTGGATTATGCTGCTTTTACAGCCCCTCACACAGCTTGATCCACGCTGCCATTTCTCCCCTTGGGTTTTAGGCTTTGGAAAGGGAAAAAGATTCCACCACCCCGTCCAAACTTTTAGTATACCGGATATCAGATTTGCACAATCCATATGCACAACGCTTTGGCTTGTTTTCCTCGCTCGAAAGCTTAACAGACCTCCCGCGAGTAGCTATGGTTGCTAAACCACGATTGGTGTGTGGCCGTTTCTGGGTGTGGCTTAGCGAAGGGTCAATTACAGCTGAAGTTTTCCGTTCATGTTTCCTAAAATTCTTTACTAGCCGAATAATCGACATTCTTTATTTTTTCATCACATCACATTAAACTAGGTAGTTGATCATGTGTAGTTAATGCAATCGAGATACTTGAGATTGAACTAAACCTCAATTATACATTTTCATTTTCCAATTCCCCATGTTCATCTCTATCTGAGATATAGTCGAAAGACGCCGTTCCTTGTCCATCTTCTGTATATAATGTAGATAAGCAGAATGACACAGGTTGTTAAAGTTGTTCCAAACACACCACTGCTCAACCATTTCCTGAAAAACACACAAAAATAACAGTATTTATATTTAATTTGAATATGTTTGTGTAAGCAATTCCTCCTCTGTTCATACTGATGTATAAGCTGTTACAATAAGTTCATTAATTCATTTTTCTTTGGCTTAGTCTCTTTATTCATCAGGGGTCACCACAGTGGAATGAACCGCCAACTTATCCTGCACGTTTTACACAGCGAATGCCCTTCCACCTGAAACCCAGTACTGAGAAACACCCATACGCTCTCACATTCACACTAGTGATGGGAAGTTCGGATCATTTTTACTGACTCTGACCTTTGAGTCTCGTTCATAGAGATGAACAAATCTTTTTTCAAGTTATTTTGTCATTTGCCAAAATATTATTAAAATGTTAGGAGTTGCTTTCAAACTCATGTACAGTTACGTCAAACGTTGATCACACTACAGACAAGACATAACTAGAATGCTAAAGGAAAGAGAAAATAATCACTTATTGTTTACCTGGTCTTATGGTTATGTTAGCTCACCTCTTCTGACAGGTCTTCAGATTTGAGTGGTTCACTCATGTCACACTGACAGTCCCATATAAGCTAAACCAATGCACAAAGTCTGAGCCGAATAGAGCCATGATTAGTTCACCTTTCGAGTCTTTTGGTTTTTGAGTCGTTCATTATCACGTGACAGCATGTAAAGAGAGATGACTCAAACCCGAGGACCTGAGAAATGAACGGATCAAATCTTTTTCCGGCTCTAAATTCATATGATTGGCTTCTGTCTTTCACGTGATGAATGAACGAATCAAACTGAAGACTCAAGAGATTAACGGATCAAATCTTTTTCTGGCTCTGACTGCATATGATTGGCCTCTGTCTTTCACATAATGAACGAAGGACTCAAATCGAGGACTCGAGAAATGTACGGATCAAATCTTTTTCCACCTTTAAATGCATATGATTGGCTTTTGTCTTTCAGGTGATGAACGAAGGACTCAAATCGAGAACTCGAGAGATTAACGGATCAAATCTTTTTCCGGCTCTAAATTCATATGATTGTCTTCTGTTTTTCACATAATGATCAAATGTTTTTCCAGCTCGTCGGCGCAATAGCCTAGTGGTTAGCGCGCCGACATATGGTGCAGTAGCACGTCAGGGCGTCCCGAGTACGAATCCCGGCTCCCTACCCCCCTCTCTCTCTCCAACTTTGCTTCCTGTCTCAATACTGTCCTATCTAATAAAGGCAAACAGGCCAAAAATAAATCTTTTAAAAAAAAAAATGTTTTTCCGACTCTGACTGCATATGATTGGCTTTTGTCTTTCATGTAATGAACGAAGGACTCAAATCGAGGACTTGAGAAATGAAAGGATCAAATCTTTTTCCAGCTCTAAATGCATATGATTGGCTTCTGTCATTCACGAGATGAATGAACGACTTAAACTGAAGACTCGAGAGATTAACGGATCAAGTCTTTTTCATTCATTCATTTTCTTGTCAGCTTTGTCCCTTGCGGGGTCGCCACAGTGGAATGAACCACCAACTTATCCAGCACGATTTTATGCAGCGGATGCCCTTCCAGCTGCAACCCATCTCTGGGAATTTCCACACACACACATTCACACTCATACACTACGGACAATTTAGCTTACCCAATTCACCTGTACTGCATGTCTTTGGACTGTGCACCCGGAGCACCCGGAGGAAACCCACGCAAACGCAGGGAGAACATGCAAACTCCACACAGAAACGCCAACTGACCCAGCCCAGCCGAGGTTCGAACCTGCGACCCAGTGACGTTCTTGCTGTGAGGCAACAGCACTACCTACTGCGCCACTGCGTTGCCCCTCAAGTCTTTTTCAATCTCTAAATTCATATGATTGGCTTCTGTCTTTCACATAATGAATGAAGGACTCAAATCGAGGACTTGAGAAATGAACAAATCAAATCTTTTCCCGGCTCTAAATTCATAAGATTGGCTTCTGTCTTTCACTTGATGAATGAAGCACTCAAACTGAAGACTCGAGAAATGAACGAATCAAATCTTTTCCTGGCTTTAAATGCATATGATTGGCTTCTGTCTGTCACGTAATGAACGAACGACTCAAACTGAGGACTCGAGAAATGAACGGATCAAATATTTTCCCTGCTCTAAATTCATATGATTGGCTTCTGTCTTTCACATAATAAACGAAGGACTCAAAATCGAGGACTCGAGAAATTAATGACTCAAATCTTTTTCCGGCTCTAAATTCATAAGATTGGCTTCTGTCTTTCACGTGATGAATGAACAACTCAAACTAAAGACTCGAGAGAGTACCGGATCAAATCTTTTTCCGGCTCTGACTGCATATGATTGGCTTCTGTCTTTCACGTGATGAATGAACGACTCAAACTGAAAACTCAAGAGATTAACGAATCAAATATTTTTCCGGCTCTGACTGCATATGATTGGCTTCTGTCTTTCACATAATGAACGAATAACTCAAACCCAAAAGACGACTCGAAAAAGGAAATAATTTTATCCTCCACCTGCACAGATGTGCGCATGCGCAAATGAACCACTCACTCCCCGATGTGACTCATCGTTCTAGAGTCATACAAAAGATTCTTTCAAAATGAACGAATCGTTCAAGAACGACCCATCACTAATTCACACACAAACACTATTTAGTTTATTCAATTCACCTACAGCGCATGTCTTTGGACTGTAGGGGAAACCGAAGCACCCGAACGAAACCCATGCCAAACAAGGGAGACCATGCAAACTCCACACAGAAACGCCAACTGGCCCAGACGATCTGGCCAACTCGATCCAGCGACCTAAAGTACTTGCTACAAGGGAAAAGTGTTAACCACTGAGCCACCATGCGCCAAAGTTTCATATGTTTTGTATATTGATTTAAAAGCATTCTAGAAAAACGGGGGTCCATACCATGACTACAATACCTACACAAAATAACAATATCTGTCAATCAATCCATCCAGCAGATTAGAAAATTGTAGCATTTAGCGTTTTTAGTATGTCGTAGGTGTGGACCCTAATATGGTCATGGTTATAGTTCTTTTTCTTTGTGTACACAGGCCTTAAAATGCCATCAAGGGCACCGGACTACTAATACAAACAGCTTGGTTTCTGTAAACTCTCCTTGTTTGACTTGATATCTTTCAGTTCTGCCTCTACAAAGCCAATCATGATATGCTAGCTTCATAAACAAACAGCTTCTATTAAACATCAAACGCTAAACTCTGATCCCTCCCTCTAAGAGTAAACAGCCAGCTGTTAGGGGACAAGGCCTGTGTATAAACCATGAGACAGCGGCAGGTGTTATCCACAGAAGATGAACTGGCACCATGGGTCATGAGGTTATTTTGGGAAGCTTGTGAGTTTTATACATCATCCGTATTTGAACAAACACCAACATGTCTAAACACAGATGCTCTCTGATTGTGTCAACATAGTCTTGTTATTAGTATGATATTCAACCCTGCTTTCCAGAATATGCTTCGGGGAAATTTCTGACTTCTGTTAAACTGTTCTTCTATGTTCTGTTCTAAAAATTAAGATATAATAAAGTATAAAGAACTTAAAATCGTACATTTTCGTACGACTCAACTCATACAAACTTGTACGAATTAGCCTGACAAATCGTAAAATACTTACGTTATCTCGTGAGCCCTGCTGAAAAATCCAGCTTAAACCAGGCTGGGAGTTGACCAGCTAAAACCAGCTTGACCAACCAAAGCCAGCTATGTCCAGCTTAAACCAGGCTGGTCAAGCTGGTTTTAGCTGGTTAAAGCTGGTCATTTTCAAGCCTGATCAGCTAAGACCAGGCTGGAAATGGCTGGAAACCAGCCTGGAAATGGCCAAAACATCAGGCTGGATCAGGCTGGATGTACGTATTGGCATCACCCATGCCCATTTTTGCCTTTCTTCAGAGGAGGTTAAAACATCTGATGTGCACACATTAAGTATCTACACGTATGTTTCCTATTTTTCCTCATATTGTGTTTGAAACTGAATGTTGTCAAGCTTAACATGTCCACCCTGTCATAGTGAAATATTAATTAATATAAAGAAAGAATCAGAAATTAAAAATGTAGCTTTTAAACTGTGTACAAAGAGCTTAAATAGGGAAATAATTTGCTGGTACAACCTGTGTTGAATAAATGCTATCTTTAGCCAAAAATGTCCTCCCTGTCATTGTCCACCCTGTCACAAGTCTTTCCTTGACAGGGTGGACATATGCATTGTTATTGACACTTCATTTATTTATTAAATTGTTTTTATTGTTAATTATTTAATGTTTTATGTTACAACACACATACTACAACAGTAGATGCAATACGTGAGTGGACAATACAAACCTTTTGGCAATATCTGTCTGTGTATATAATGGAGCTCATTGACGGTTTGAAATAAAAATACAGCCCTAAGTATTTGTACATTTATGTGAACGTCCAACGCAATCTCACGGCAACTTTTTGATTTAGTGGCTAATTCATATGAGTTCGTACGATCTAATTAGTACAATTTTGTACGATTTGCCCATCACCCAATGACGGTTGGGGTTAGCGGTGGGGTTAGATGCCACGCCTCCTTTTTAAAATCAATCGTTTACGTACGACTCAACTCGTATGAATTCGTACAAATTAGCCACTAAACTGACAAAACGTAAAATATTTACGCTTCCCCGTGAGATCAGGCTGGAACATCTGTAATCTAATTGTTTACCTTATTCTGAAAAAAAAAAACAGTATAATTAAGGTGTTTAATTTGAGTTGCTAGGCAACCCAGTGGCGCAGTAGGTAGTGCTGTTGCCTCACAGCAAGAACGTCGCTGGGTCGCAGGTTCGAACCTCGGCTAGGCTGGGTCAGTTGGCGTTTCTGTGTGGAGTTTGCATGTTCTCCCTGGGTTCGCGTGGGTTTCCTCCGGGTGCTCCGGTTTCCCCCACAGTCCAAAGACATGCAGTACAGGTGAATTGGGTAAGCTAAATTGTCCATAGTGTATGGGTGTGAATGTGTGTGTGGAAGTTCCCAGAGATGGGTTGCGGCTGGAAGGGCATCCGCTGCGTAAAATTGTGCTGGATAAGTTGGCGGTTCATTCCGCTGTGGCGACCCCGCAAGGGACAAAGCCGACAAGAAAATGAATGAATGAATTTGAGTTGCTTCCAACATTCCCTTCACTCCTCCAGTGCAATGTACAATGTAAAGATTTATATTCATTAGCAAGTTTAGTTTATTTGAAAGACAATAATTGTTTACTTTCTCTTTTTTTTGCATATTGATAAAAACCTAATTGATAACAGAAGCAGCGACATGGTGGCTCAGTGGTTTGCAGTAGTTAGTGAAAACAGAAGTTCTTGAAAACTTTTACAAGCCTTATATATAAACCCTTTAATATTTCTTGTTGTACCGGTTGTTTTTTTAAATGTTCCTCCATATTTAGTTGACTAAATAAAGCATTTGTCCACCCTGTCATCTTGTTTTCCACCGTCATGTTCAACTTTTATGAAAATAAACACATTATTTATAACCTCAGCAAAACATTGTGTGTGTGTGAGGGCCAGTTAATATTGTTTGAAAGTTTGACAAAATACTTTAGATCTTGGGTTTTATTTTGAAAAGAATGTGCAACGATTCCATATATTATTGGGGAATAAATGTTTTGTCCATTATTTCATTATTATAAATAGAATTTTTCCATAATCTAAAAAGTTGCGTTGGTGAATGGACACATTACCTTTCTGAAAATATACATTTTATAATCACACTGCAAAGAAAATATACTTATACGACTTTGAATTTCTCCATGACAGGGTTGACAATTTGAGGTTTGTTTACTGTTTTTTTTCTGCTTGCAGATTATTTGTAAAAAGTGCAGGAGCTTGACCAACATTAATTTCTTACAGCCTAAGGTCTAATTAATACAACAACTATGCGGTTAAATCAAAAGTCTCAAACTTTTTTTTGAAAATTCTGATGTCTCAAAGGCACTTTATAGTGATAATGACCCGTATCAATAATAATGATTTTGCTTGTGTACGTTTATTTTTATGGAATTATGATTAATGTACAAAAACTACAGTTATTACAATGGGGTATATGCACAGCTAGTCTTTTTCAGCCAATGATAAACTTTCGGTGAATACTTAATGTGACTGATTTCAATTTCATAAGGTGCCTTCTACAGCGTCCATGTTGTCATGTAGTTACAATACATTCAGTTAAATAGACTTTAGAATTTATTTAGTTGTTCAAGCGTGCATAAAACAAAATGAAAGACCATGTTACTGTTACAGGACCAGCAGGCGAGCACAAAACTCCATAGATAATTCTGGGGGAAATAAACTGTCATATTTTAAAGACATGGGAAATGGAATTTCCCTATCAGGAGATGATAGTGGACTTTAGAAGAAACCCCCCTGCACTCCCCCCACTCACCATCATAAACAGCACTGTGGCTGCAGTAGAGTCATTCAGGTTCCTGGGCACCACCATCTCTCAGGATCTGAAGTGGGACATTCACATAGACTCTATTGTGAAGAAAGCCCAGCAGAGACTGTACTTCCTTCGTCAGCTGAGGAAGTTCAACCTGCCACAGGAGCTGCTCGTACAGTTCTACTCAGCTGTCATCCAATCCATCCTCTGCACTTCAATCACCATCTGGTTCAGCTCAGCTGCCAAATCTGACCTCCGTAGACTACAGCGAATAGTCCGGACTGCTGAACGAATCACTGGCACTACCCTTCCTACACTTCAAGAACTGTACTCTTCCAGAGTGAGCAAAAGGACTCGCAAAATCACTCTGGACGCCTCGCACCCAGCACACTACCTGTTCGAACTGTTACCGTCTGGGCGGCGCTACAGAGCACCAAGCACAAAAACAGCCAGACACAGGAAAAGTTTCTTTCCTCAGGCCATCTACCTCATGAACAGTTAAATAATCCCCTACTGGGCAATAAACGTGCAATACTTTCTCATACGCATTTGTACACAGCACCTTATAACAATATACAATGCAATACTTTCCCCATTCGCATTGGTACACAGCACCTTATAACCTGTATATTTACAACAAATCTGTACATACAATTCAACATTCAGATATTTTTTACTTACTGCATCTCTGTTTAATGTCTAATGTTTATCACCTTTTTCTTCTTTCATATTTAATTTTGTGTTGTCACCTGTCACTTTATGTACACTGGAAGCTTCTGTAGCCAAAACAAATTCCTTGTGTGTGTGAAGCACACTTGGCAATAAAACTGATTCTGATTCTGATTTAATGCAGTGCTTCTTGTCCGGTCTGAGACCCACTTTATATTGTATATCTATTAGACAGTGAAGATCACTGATTTTTAAAGAAATCAGACCTTAAACTTGCCAATTTTATAATGGAAAGACACTTCACCGGAAGTGCCGAGGCTGGCTGGCCGAAACTAAAAGTTTGTATGCATATACCGTAGCCCATTATACATGATGACATGGTTAACTGCTGGTCTGCATGCACAGACCCATCGAATAGGGATCAATCTGAAATATAATAAAACAAAAAGGCTTAAAGAAGTCTTATTTTCTTTAGACAAAAATATCCAATCAAAACAAATATAACAAATTAAGTACGTCTACACTTAAGTCAAGCAAAAAATAATAAATAAATCTGAGAACAAGGTTAATTTTTCTTTGATATTTATTTATTTTGATATTTCCTCCAGAAAACTCACGTCTAATGTCATTTTGCTTTTCAGGTTAATGTATCTTGATTGCGATATTTTACTGAAAAACAAGGCAAAGTATGAAATATAAACATTGCAGTGTGTATATGAAAGATCCAGTCAGGCAAGTGTGGGTGATTCTTTCCTGTTTAGATAAACGGTAATAACCCATAAGTCTTTTCTAAACATTTAGAGAAGGCCCATGACTAAGCCATATTTTGTTTACAACCCACAGATTGACTAGATAAGCACTCTTTGATGTAAACTTACAATTTTGAAATAAATAGGAGAGCTTACAAACACTCTGACGCAGAGGATGACACTTTTTCCCAGGTGTGAAACATAGAAACAGAGATTTCTGTTGGGAAAACGTTGTGACGCAGTCACTGTGATTAGTTCCTCTATTTCCTAGAGGATAAACTCTGTCTGCCAGTAATTCTACTTCAGAAGAAATTCTGCAGACTCCTTCATGGATGACATGAGAAGCTTCAAAGAGAAACAAAACTTTCGTTGACTGCGTTATATATGTGTTACTTTTTTATGTAAACTCTATAAATGCTAAATGCTTTGGCAATACATTTGTAACATTTGTCATGCCAATAAAGCAACTATTAAATTGAATTGAATTGAGAGAGAGAGAGAGAGAGAGAGAGTGTGTGTTCTGGGTGGTTGCTGGGCGGTTGCTAGGGGGTTCTAGGGGGTTAATAAGGTGTTGCTAGGCGGTTGCTAAGGTGTTTTGAGTGGTTGCTAGGCAGTTGCTAACATAAATTACCATGTTTCTAGCATAAATTAGCATGTCATTAGCATTGATTATGAATTAGCATGTCACTAGCATGTTGCTAGTATAAACTAGCATGCCGTTAGCATGAATTTAGTATGAATTAGCATGTTTGCTATATGATTAGTATGTTTGTTAATATGTTTCCAGTATGGATTAGTATATTGTTAGTATGAATTAGCATGTTGCTAGTATGTTTATAGTATGAATTTGCATGTTGCTAGTATGATTAGTATGTTTCTGGTATGGATCAGTATATTCTTAGTATGAATTGGTATGTTGTTAATACAGTATGTTCAATGTAAAGTCAATGGCAGTTTTTTTTTTCTTTTTTTTAACAATGGAAGTCTACGGGACAGTTGCTAGGGTGGCGTAAGTGGTTGCTAGGGTGTGGCTAGTAAGTTAAAAGGTCATCAGTGATTGGCAGATTGGTAGTCTGAGTTAAATGAGCCCAACCTTAAGTCTGACAGTCTGGCGGAAAATTATGATTTTCTCAAGCCACCATAAATATCATATATTGAATAATATGATATATTATTTATATTTTATTTAATTATAATATATATATATATATATATATATATATATATATATATATATATATATATATATATATATATATATATATATATTTCCTTTTTTTATTTTTTACTACTGCTATTAACTGAATTGAGAGAGAGAGAGAGAGAGAGAGAGAGAGAGAGAGAGAGAGAGAGAGAGAGAGAGACAGAGACAGAGACAGAGACAGAGAGAGATCTTAGGTACCATAACCTCTGTCTGAATCTAATCAAATTCTGATTGGTGTCTTAGGTCTTGATGCCCTCTAGTGGTCTTTTAGTAAACTCCTGGGACAACTAGCATTATTTCTGTAATGCACCAGCTATAATTGTGCAAAAAATAAAAATAATAATAAAAACCAGAATCAGAAGGATCTAAAAAATTATAGACTTACGTGCTGGTGGAACTAGCAGAGCTTTGAGTACCTGACATCAGAACCAGAGCTGGAGCGGAATCTGTGCCTGCAATAAGAGGACAAATGAATGTTAGAATAACACTGAAAAACAAAGATAACACTGATTCTACCATAAATGTATTGGTAAATGTACATATCTGTAATTCAGTTACATATACAGTTAAAGTCAGAATTATTAGCCCCCCTGTTTATTTTTTCCCTAGTTTTTGTTTAACGGAGAGATTTTTTTAACACATTTCTAAACATAATAGTTTTAATAACTCATTTCTAATAACTGATTTATTTTATCTTTGCCATGATGACAGTAAATCATATTTGACTAGATATTTTTCAAGACACTTCTATACAGCTTAAAGTGACATTTAAAGGCTTAACTAGGTTAATTAGGTTAACTAGGCAGGTTAGGGTAATTAGGCAAGTTATTGTACAATGATGGTTTGTTCTGTAGACTATCGAAAAAATATATAGCTTAAAGGGGCTAATAATATTGACCTTAAAATGGGTTTTAAAAAATTAAAAACTGCTTTTATTCTAGCCGAAATAAATCAAATAAGACTTTCTCCAGAAGAAAAAATATTATCAGACATACTGTGAAAATTTCCTTGCTCTGTTAAACATCATTTGGGAAATATTTAAAAAAGAAAAATAAATTCTAAGGGGGGCTAATAATTCTGACCTCAACTGTATATTTTGATGAAATATTATATCAGGGTGACACTGTGGCTCAGAATAAATATTATATCATTTATTAAAAGCACAACAACACTATTTCTAGACATGTATCCACTTATTTAACAACATACTTAGTTTGCGTTTCAATTTTCACATAAAATACCTGTACATACTTTTATCGAGTTGTATTCTCTATTTACTGATTTTTTAAATCCTATATTATCTGTTTTGTCCTGTCACTCTAATTTGTTTACACTGTGGGTGCTTCTGTCAGAAAAAAAAACAAATTCCTTGTATGTGTAAAAAATACCTGCCAATAAATCTCAAATACTAAAAATATTTATTATTTTATTAATAATTAATTAGGTACACCTTACCAGTACCGGGTTGGACCCACTTTTGCCTTCAGAACTGCCTTAATCCATTGTGGCATAGATTCAACAAGTTACTGGAAATATTCCTCAGAGATTTTGGTCCCAATTGACATAATAGCGTCACACAGTTGCTGCAGATTTGTCGGCTGCACATCCATGATGCGAATCTCCCGTTCCACCACATCCCAAAGGTGCTCTATTGGATTGAGTTCTGGTGACTGTGGAGGCCATTTGAGTACAGTGAACTGATTGTCATGTTCACAAATGCTCAATTGGTACTAATGAGCCCAAAGTGTGCAAAGAAAATATCCCCCACACCATTAAACCACCACCACCAGCCTGAACCGTTGATACAAGGCAGGATGGATCCATGCTTTCATGTTGTTAACACCAATTTCTGACCCTACCATCCGAATGTTGCAGCAGAAATCGAGACTCATCAGATCAGGCAACGTTTTTCCAATTTTCTATTGTCCAATTTCGGTGATCCTGTGTGAATTGTAGCCTCTGTTTCCTGTTTCTAGCTGACCGGAGTGGCACCCGCTGTGGTCTTCTGCTGCTGTAGCCCATCTGCCTCAAGGTTGGACGTGTTGTGTGTTCAGAGATGCTCTTCTGCAGAAGGTTGTTGCTAGATCGGATACGTTTGCGGCCGGAAGTTAACGAGAATTATTTATGTTATTTATGAAATTTCTGATTTATTGTATTTTATTATCGTCTACTCCCACCCCAACCCTAAACCTAACCGTCACAGAAGCGTAAAAACAGTGGTTGTACTGAGTTTTATTTATCTTATCTATTAAATTACCCGATAAATTGTATTATTTAACCCCAACCCTAAACTCAACCGTCACAGTTCTGTAAAAATATTAATTATTGTTATACAGTGTCATAAAAAAATGCCGCTATATTAATGTGCATATCGCACTTCCGGCCGGCCGCGTATACGATCTAGACTTTACCTCTGCAGAACTCGGTTGTAACGAGTGGTTATTTGAGTTACCGTTGCCTTTCTATCAGCTGGAACCAGTCTGGCCATTCTCCTCTGACCTCTGGCATCAACAAGGCATTTGTGCCCACAGAACTGCCGCTCACCGGATATTTTATTTTTCAGACCATTCTCTGTAAACCCTAGAGAGATGGTTTGTGCGTGAAAATCCCAGTAGATCAACAGTTTCTGAAATGCGCAGACCAGCCCGTCTGTCACCAACAACCATGCCACGTTCAAAGTCGCTTAAATCACCTTTCTTCGCCATTCTGATGCTCGGTTTGAACTGCAGCAGATCATCTTGACCATGTCTACATGCCTAATGCATTGAGTTGCGGCCAAATGGTTAGCTGATTAGACACTCCCGTTAACAAGCAGTTGTACCTAATAAAGTGGCCGGTGAGTGTATCTGATTATATTTGGCCAAAAAGCACTGAGCATTTCTGTTTTTAAAATCTGAATATATTTTTAGCATCGTGCAAATTCACATGTACAAAATGTGCAGATTAATATTTAAACGTATAAATAAGTCGTAAATAATTACATACCCATAACAAAGCTTATGTTCTTGGAGCACAAGAGTCCCAGAGACTGTTCAAAACAGGTGCATAAGAAGGAGTGTTTGAAATTGTCTGTCATGTTTTCCAGTACGAGGGATCCAGACCTGAAATATAGAAGATATGCTCCATCACGTGCTGAAGATTCTGAAACAATTTCCACAATCTCTGTCATAAACAGTGCTGCATAAAGAGATGTAACCTTGGTAAAAGGTGTATCTGAATTTCCTGTCTTCCTTCGGTTGAAACGAGCAGTGCACATTGGGTCGTCTGTTTGCTCCCGCTGTTCCAGTCAACCAGTAGAGTAGAGTTTCTGCTGACAGACACCGACAAACTGACGTTACCTGCTGAGGACACAAACACACATGAACTCTCTGAAATATCGACTATCTGTCCGGGATGAGTCCAGTCTTAGAACACTTACCGACACAACTCTCACTCTGTGAAGAACAAGAGAATCCTAGAAGGAGAAAGGCGACAATAAATAATGACAAAGTCGTCATTTCTTCCGCGTGTTTGTCAGCAAGTTTATTGTAGTCATGTGTACCTGCAAGTGGGGCATACAGTGTCAGAGAAATATACCACAGAGACCCTCAAACACTCTTGGGTACTTACCAGGCATAAATACAAACAGTAACCACTTGTGAGGGTATGGGTAACTATCTGGAGAGCTTTCTAGTATATTCATTCCATGAAGTGCAGAGCGTTTCTTGTAATAGTGTACTCTTGTACTTAAAGATTGTCTTGATGTCTCTTACAGTTTTTCTTAGTTGTTTACACACAATTACTTGTACTTCAGACACAATGACTACAACGTGTAACTGATGCACCAAACCCCCTGAACCAATTCTGCTAAACTACAAGCACAATTCCTGCTTTACACTGCAGATTTAAAACACACTTTTTTCAAAACACTACACACAATTCTTTGCATTTGGCACAATTTTCATGCAGAAAATCTCTTGTTTTCACAAGGTTCACACTGTCATTCAAAATTGTAAAGTCAGTTGTCCTACTTTGCATACTAACTCATCACATAGGTAAACACCGGTCACACATAATTGCAATTTAGAAATCAGAGCTCATCTCATATTCTCCATTTCTCAATCCTATTGAGGATTTTTTTTTCTGCCTGGGAATGGAAAGTGTGTGACTGAAATCCACACTTTTTTTAAAATGTATTTATTTATTTTTTACTGTAACTGTATTCTGTAAATCCTTCTGTTGATGGCATATGTAGACCACGTTATGTGCAATTTTGTGATGGTTGGGATGAACACTGTGTACACTGTTTTTGTGGGGAAAATACAGTAAAATATATTTGGTATCGTGTTTTTGTGTGTTTTGTATAAAAACAGTATTCTGAAATATTTTACAATGCACTTCTGTAGGCCTGTGTACTGTCTACAGTAAGTGTAACACTGAACAAAAAAAGGCTTACAGTAAGTCATTATGATGAATGGAGAAGAAGTGGTCATAGTGTTTCACATTAAGCACATCAGTAATCAAATGGTTCTTATAAATGTCTATTCATGTGATGGCTTGTGTGTGTCATTTGAAAACAAAACACCATTTTGAGAAGAAAGTACACTGTTTTGAATGTAAAGTTTCATTTTGTACGAGAATTGAAAGGTGTGTGTGTTTTGTGATTTGTGTGTAGAGTTCTGAGAACATGAGACATGCTTTCAGAAAATGTGTGTAAACAAGTGGGAAAAACTGTAAATGTGCTTTCAAAATTTACAGGCTGTTTATTTAACTAATGTAGGTTGATTATTTAGTCATCACTGTTGTTGCTGCTCATAATTGTTTATTTACCCTGCTGATAAATCCAGCTAAAACCAGCCAACCATCTTAAACCTTTTAGAGGGGTTTTGGCCATTTCCAGGCTGGTTTCCAGCCATTTCCAGCCTGGTCTTAGCTGGTCAGGCTGGGAGTTGACCAGCTAAAACCAGCCAAAACCAGCTATGTCCAGCTTAAACCAGGCTGGTCAAGCTGGTTTTAGCTGGTTTAAGCTGGTCATTTTCCAGCCTGACCAGCTAAGACCAGGCTGGAAATGCTTGGAAACCAGCCTGGAAATGGCCAAAACCCCTCTAAAACCAGGCTGGTCGACCAGCTAAAACCAGCCATCCTAGGCTGGTTTAAGCTGGATTTTTCAGCAGGGTAAATAATCACTATATTACAGTTTTTCTCAAATGCTAAAACACAAAAGCCAATCCTCTAAACCAAATGACCAGTTGTCTAAACACATTTACTAAATCTAGCCATCATTTCCCAATATCATAAACACATTTCACATGAAGACACAATTCACAAAACACAATCCTCCATTCTCATAAATCTAAACACATTTTTCCTTGCTAAAACACAAGTTGCAAAAGAACTCTGCTCATATTCTCAAATGAAAGCTCATGTGATGCAAAATGCTTTCCACAGTCAGCATTATTTGAACACAATGAACACACCTGGCATCATTCATTACACACAATGCCTCAAAATTGAAGACACTTGTTGCTAATGCTGTGACCACACGTATAAAAGCAAGTTCAGAGTGCACAGTTTGCTGAAGATTCCAAACAAACACAATGGATAAAGGCAGAGTCAGGGGAATTTGAGTCAGAGGAGGGAGAAGAGCTGGCCATAAAAGAAGAGGAGCAGGCCAACGAGGAACATGCATACTCCACACAGAAATGCCAACTGACCCAGCAGAGGCCTGAACAAGTTACCTTCTTGCTGTGAGGCAATCGTGCTACCCACTGCGCCACCGTGACGTCCGTCTGCAATTATATAAAATAAATCAATGCAACATATAACACATACAGACCCCTAAACAACACGCAACATATATAGCCTTCAGTCAGTGCAAACCTCTCATCTGCATCTGCAATCTTCACCAGCACATGTAACCTCTTGTTAGAAAGTAATTCCGTCATTCTGAGTTCATAATAGTCCAAAAGGTGATGATAATAGTTATGGCAGTTTGTTCATGTTTTAGGTTGCTGAAACAATCATTTGCTGCTTGGTTTTGTCGGGCTTCTGCTTTGTTTTTTCGAGTTTGTTTAAGCTCGGGTTGACCATGGCTCGTTATTATATGTATATAGTATTATGGCGTAATGTCTTGGTTGTGTATTTAAAAATAGAAAAATAGCGCTTCCTTTGTTTTCATTCTCCTGCTTGTGCATGAGCTAGTGACGTTTCTCTGTAAACCAATAGCGTTCAGCTGCTCTGCCTTTTGGGTCAGTGTATATTTTGGTCATTGGATTTTCATTTTAGAAACTGATATTAAAAAAAAAAAACGAAATCGAGCCGTTTTTTGATTTTCGTTATCAAATTCAAAAAAGAAAATTGAAATACAATGTGTTTTTTTTATTTGTAAAGTTTATTCATAAACTAATTTCGAGAGGATCACGTGCTTGTGATTTACCACAGCTGGTCTCGCATTAAACTAATCAGGATCTCCCAATCATATGATTCCCTATTTACTATAAATAACCACATTTTCAGTACACAGTTATCTTCGTATGGAAGAAACCCCCCCTTTCCTCCCCCTTCTCCTCCTTTTCATAGATCGGGCGGCACAGCGGCCCAGTGGTCAGCACTGTTGCCCCACAGCAAGAACACTGCCAGCCCTGGTCCTCGCCAGGATGGTGGGTGTTTCTGTGGGGAGTTTGTATATTCTCCCCGTGTCCGCGTGGGTTTCCCCCGGGTCCTCCGGTTTCCTCCCACCCCCAAAGATATATTTAATTCACAACAGACTTAGGCAATAGATACAACTGTCTAACTCCCTTTCTCCTCAAGAGTTTCCTTAGCTATTGAAGCTGGGGAGTTTGAGAGCTACCTAAGCTTAAGCTCTCCTCTCGCTCTACGAACGGAGGGGAGCCCTGGGCTCGAGGATCCCTTAAGCTCCCGGGACAGCATGCCAAACAAGCTTATATTAAATCATCAGCTAAGTGTGAACTCTTGAATTAAATTTTAAAATGAAAATCAAAAAAAAAACAGCTCGTTTTTCTTTTTCATGGTAAAAAACGGAAAAGCAAAATTCCAAAATTTTGATTTGATTTTCATTTTTCATTTTGCATAACAAAAAATAAAATCACCGGAAAACAAAACGAAGGCTTGTTTTTTATATTCCGAAACCAGAGAGGCCGACTCATTCACGGTGATGCAATGCTGCCACACACAGGCTAGCCTATAGGCTATTATAAAAAAAAAATACTAGTTATTTTTACTAATACTAATACTTTATTTTTTTCCACTTAATAATGTTATAAAAGGTATTTTCTTGTGATAACAGGATTTTGCTAAAACATATTTTCCTCACTGAAGCCGGTTATATATAATATTGTATATATAATAATAATATATACATATAAATAGTCCATATAAATAGTCCAATACATGAATTAAAATTCAAAAAAAAAAATTGCCTATATATATATATATATATATATATATATGTATAGCAGTAGGCTATTTTTTTTTTTTGAATTTCAATTCATGTATTAAAAATCAGTATATATGATTATAGGTTATATTAGGAAATAGAATAGGCTGTATTTGGGGTGAAGACGCACACAACGGCAGTCTTAAAGTTCATTATCAACCGTAGCAAAGTTTTTGTAATGTCTTCCAATAGTCCACTTTGGAAGACATTGACCGTGTTTTTGAAACATGCTGAACGCCTTTAAGATTAAATGAATTATGTTTATATTAATTTTGAATAATGCGGAGAGATGACTTGTTGAAATGTGCGCAATGATTCCAATCGAATGTCCAATGTTACTGTCACTCCTGAAGTGGAAGTGATTTTAACAATAAACTTTATTTTCAGAAAACTGTTCAGTAAAGCAATGCAAATAATGCATATATCGTCAACTATGGTGTTCTATTTAAAATGCTGCTACAGTATGTAAAAAAATGAATAATTAAATAATAATAATAATAATAATAATTACATATGTATATATTATTATAAAATATAATATATAACCGGCTTTATTGAGGAAAAAATAATAGCCTATAGGCTAGCCTGTGTGTGGCAGCATTGCATCACCATGAATGAGTCAGCCTATCTGGTTTCGGAATATAAAAAACAAGGTTTATTCGTTTTTGTTTTCTGGGGATTTTATTTTTTGTTATTTAAAATGAAAAATGAATATCAAATCATTTTTGAATTTAGCTTTTCTGTTTTTTACCATGAAAAAGAAAAAGGAGCCGTTTTTTTTATTTTTTTGTTTTAAAATTAAAAAAAAAAAAAAATCAATAAACACATTGTATTTCAATTTTCTTTTTTGAATTTAAAAACGAAAACGAAAATCAAAAAAACGGCTCGTTTTTCATTTTTCAATATCCGTTTCTAAAATGAAAATCCAATGACCAAAAGATACACTGACCGGCATTGAATTTCAATTTTTGTTTTTTAAATTTAAAACAAAAATCAAAAAACAACTCGTTTTTTCAAAATCTGTTCCTAAAATGAAAATCCAATGACCAAAAGATACACTGATCCTTTTGGTACCTTTTGTTGTGTTACAGCACGGTTCGCTTTTTGGTACTGTACCTTTTGTTGTGTTACAGCATGGTTCGCTTTTTGGTACCTTTGTTGTGTTACAGCACGGTTCACTTTTTGGTACCTTTTGACAGTGGAAACGGGTATAAAAGCATACCGAACCGTATACTGTAACACTCAGTGGAAACGGGCCATATAAGGGTTTTAGAAGAGTTATTACAACCTAACAGAAACCTCACCATTTCTGTTTGTTGTCAAAACTGACAGTTGGAGGGGTGTGGATAAGTATGTTTAACATGCCCAGCACCTAAAACATATGTAATCTGAGAAGTGCATTTTCAGATTTCAATTAAAGATTACAAGGGCAAACATTTTTTTCCCTTAATGACATGCACAGATTAAACCACTACTAAATTAGAAGTCTGAAAATATAACCGCAATAAAGAGCATGAAATTTTAGATGTATTCATTTTGGTTGCTGATTTCAAAGATTGTAATCATTCTCAGAATAGAGTTCTGACAAGAAACCTGAAGCATGAAGTGTATGCATTTAGAGCTATTCAAAATGGAACTACATACAGTGCAAATGTTCTCCACCAGCTGGCGCTCTTGTTGTGCACAAGCTAGTAGAAAGTACAAAAGACTGTTACATTTTCATTGATTCATTATCAATATGCTAATAAATAACAGCTTTTCATGCAGCTATGCATTCATCTATATAGATATGCAGTTAAAGTCTAATTTCAGTTTAATGGAGGGAATATTTTTTCAACACCTTTCTAAACATATAAGTTTTAATAACTGATTTCTTTTATCTTTGCCATGATGACAGCACATATTTTTGATAATTTTCAAGATACTAGTATTCAGCTTAAAGTGACATTTAAAGGCTTAACTAGGTTCATTAGACTCTCAGAAATAAAGATAGAAAACCTGTCACTTGGGCAGTACCTTTTTAAAAGGTACACTCTTTTACCTATCAGCAGTGTTGTGGGTAACAAATTACAAGTAACGTGAGTTGTGTAATAATATTGCTTTTCTAAGTAACGAGTAAAGTATTGCATTACTTTAAAAACATTAAGTAATAATATGTGAATAATATATTTTTTTTATGTAATGCGAGTTACTTTTTATTTTAATTAATTAGCTTTTAAAAAATAAACTGCTGAATTAAAATGAACGTAGTCACATTGAATCCCACACTCAATGAGAGAAAACAGAAGATGGCAGAGCCTTACATTTCTATGATGGAAGTATTCTCATTATTTTGAATGCATGATGGAGGAAAAGGGAAAGGGATAGTCTCATTGATCAGTGAGTTTACTTAACTAATAGGACTAAAAAACACATTGTTCGAAACTTATTATTCTTTATATATGGCATTTTTTTGCTTTTAAAAGATGTCTAACAGACGTCTAACAGATGTCTAAATTTGGGCTGTCAATGAAAATCTAATAGACGTCTAAAAAGATTCCAAAACTAGACTAGTCATCAGATAAACAGAAATGAATGACTACACATATAAAGTCTGTCTAATATGTCTATTTGACGACTAGTCTAGTTTTGGGCTATTCTTAGATGCCTATTAGATTTTCACTGACAGCCCAAGTTTAGCCTTGTTTTAGCTAAGCTGTCTACGTTTATAAGTCTATTAGACCTTTATTAAACACAATTTTTTTTGCAGGGGAAGTTCTCAGAAGATAACATTATCCTGCTAACTATTATTTTTTGATGAGTTTTTAAAGATAAATGAAAGTTATACAGTGTGTTAATTGCAGAGCTTCTTTATGTTAAAAAGAAAAAAAAACTGCAAGTTCTGAAAGAGATCAAGTCAGGTAAGAAAAAAAGTAATGCAGAAGTAACTCAAAAGTAATGTAATGCATTACTTACCATAACAAGCAACTAAGTAGCACAATTAGTTACTTTTTTGTAGTGTAACTCAATATTGTAATGGATTACTTTTAAAAGTAACTTTCCCCAACTTTGACCCTAAAGGTACAAATTAGTACCTAAAAATGTATTCCAGTATGTTCCTCATTGTACCTTAAAGGTACAAAAGTGTACTTTTTAAAAAGACACCATCCCAGTGATAAGTTTTGCACCTTTATTTCTGAGAATGTAGAGGCAAGATAGGCTATTTAGGCAAGTCATTGTATAACAATGGTTTGTTCTGTTGCCAATTGAAAAGAAAATAAGGGGCTAATAGTAATGACCTTAAATGGTTTTAAATAATAATGTAACCTGTTTTTATTCTATCTGAAATAAGACAAATAAGACTTTCTCCAGAAAAAAAAAAAATATTATAGGAAATACTGTGGGAAAATTACTTAATGTGTTAAACATCAATTGGGAAACATTAAAAAAAAAGAAAAAGAAAAAAGAAAATTACAGGACGGCTAATGACTTCAAATGTGCGTATAGAGTGCTCAGCATATATAAGTACACCCCTCACAAATCTATCTTTTAAATTCATTTTTTTCCCCAATTCCTTTTTAATATAACCTTACATAGACAGTACATACACATTTCCATGTGTCAGATATAACATAAACCAACAAGTGAACAAATGAACAAACAAAACAAATGGCTTCTCAGTATTTTACATCAGAATACAAAATCACCTCTTTTATTAACCTTCTAGTAAAACATTTCCAAATCCACCACCTTTTAAAAACAACATAAAAGGTCCCCAAACTCTATTAAAATGTATTTATTTATTTTTTTATATACAAGTTATTTTTTCCATTGACATGTTTGTTACCATCTCTTTCAGCCAACGGCCTATACGTTTCCAATTTAAAGAATAAGTCGTTTCCCTTGCAGAATACATGTATTCATAAATATATGCTCCACCCTTTTTAACTTGATCTCCTTGGGATATAAATGAAATAAAAAAATTAAAGGAGACGTTGGTATATTAACCTCAAGAATAGTTTCTATCATTTCTTTCACACCTTTTCAAAAGTTCTGTATTCCTTTACATTTCCATATACAGTGAAACAGCGTTCCTTTAAGGACCCTGCATCTCAAGCAAGTACCTGGAATATTTTCAAAATATTTATGCAATAACACTGGAGTTATGTAAATCCTCATCAACCACTTATATTGTTAAATTCATATTTTTAATAGGAAGCTCTACAATATTTGTGCATATACTGTTGAAGTCAGAATTATTAGCCCCCATGTTTATTTTTTTCCCCAATTTCTGTTTATCAGAGAAAAGTTTTTTAAACACATTTCTAAACATAATAGTTTTAATAACTCATCTCTAATAACTGATTTATTTTATCTTTGCCATGATGACAGTAAATAATATTTGACTAGATATTTTTCAAGATACTAGTATTCAGCTTAAAGTGACATTTATTTAACTAGGTTAATTAGGTTAACTAGGCAGGTTAGGGTAATTAGGCAAGTTACTGTATAACGATGGTTTGTTTTGTAGACTATCGGAAAAAATATAGCTTAATGGGGCTAATAATATTGACCTTAAAATGGTTTTTAAAAAATTAATTACTGCTTTTATTCTAGGCGAAATAAAACAAATAAGACTTTCTTCAGAAGAAAAAGTATTATCAGACATACTGTGAAAATTTTCTTGCTCTGTTAAACATCATTTAGGAAAATATCTAAAAAATAAAAATAAAAAATTCAAAGAGGGGCTAATAATTCTGACTTCAACTGTACATTAGATTAGTCAGTACTGAAGCCAAATCTGAAGCTTATCTGACAAAATAACTTAAGATAATTGTCCAAAAACTAGTACACCCAAATTTATATGTAAAGAAAAATATTAAATACTAATTTAAAAAAGAAGGAAAAATCAAGAGAAGCAAAAAAATGATGTTGTATTTTTTGTGCAATATTTAGCTTGAATTCAATTGTATTATCTTTAAATTTCTTAATATGTTTGGTGACTAAACTATTATTTTAATAAATATATCTGTTTAATAGATCTGTTTTGTTTAAATGCATTAAAATACAATGCCTATATTCACTGAAAATATATAAAAAAGAAATAAAAATTTCAAAGAGTGGCTAATAATTCTGACTTCAACTGTACGTTAAATTACTGTAGTCAGTACTGAAGCCAAATCTGAAGCTTATATCTAACAAAATAACTTAAGATAATTGTCCAAAAACTAGTACACCCAAATTTATGTTATAGAAAAATATTAAATACTAATTTAAAAAAGGAGGAAAATGATGTTGTATTTTTTGTGCAATATTTAGCTTGAATTTAATTGTATTATCTTTCAATTTCTTAATATGTTTGGTGACTAAAATATTATTTTAATAAATATATCTGTTTAATAGATCTGTTTTAAATGCACTAAAATACAATGCTTGGACACACTTTATTTTGACGGTCCGTTTGTTGAATTTAAGTTACATTGCAACTAATTATCATTAGATTATAAGTAGACTGTTAGGTTGGGGTTAGGGTTGGGGTTGGGGTTAGGGTTAGTGTTGACATGTATTTGCAAAGTTTCTTATAGTCAGTTAAATGTCTGTTGAAGGACTGTTAAATGTCAGTGTCAACAGATATTAAGTAGACAGTCTACTAATACTCAAATGGACCATCAAAATAAAGTGTTACCCATTGCTTATATTCACTGAGAAATGGATCAAAATATTCATTTTCAAAATGGGGTGTACTCACAATTATGCTGAGCACCACCACTATAAACAGGATCTATAAACATTATGACTACTAATTGTTATTCTGAATAGTGACAGGATAACCAGCCAACACAAACACACAAAGCGGATGGTGATGTTAAACTAGTCAGCGTGAACACATCCTGTCCGCAGTGAGAGACACACATTTAAAGGAACTGCTCAAGAATAGCACAAAATTGCAGCAGTCATATCAGTAGAACTATGTCCGGAAAAGGGCAGAAGATTTGTAATCAGCCAGTTTCCACAGACCTTGTGTTACTGCGATTCAGCGCAATATTCAAACATGAGCTACAGGAGCCATTAATGACTTTATAGGGCTGTCAGAGTCCGTGCATCTCCTCTAGAGAGGGTCGGAGAGGCCAAACAGGTGTGTGTACGCGCGCGCATGTGTGTGTGTGTGTGTGTGTGATGATTGAAAACCACAGAGCAGCAGAAAGCTGAGGGAATAGAAATTATAATTAAAGTCAACGGGGGATGACAGGCCTTAAGCTCGCCGGAGTTAAAGGTCTTATTGGAGCTGGCTAACCGGAATCATAATAATTCGCAAATCCACCTCACTACGGATTCTTCTACCGTCTGAGACGAGCCCTAATGAATAATGGAGGAGATCACCAGCACCATCTCTCTTGCTCTTTCTGCCAACATGCTGCATTCATATATTATACAAAAATACCAGCAGTCAAAGTCGTACAAAACTGTAGACTGATTAAGATCATGCGCAAAACCATATAAAGCATTTAATGTGAACATACAACTCTCTGTCTAGTTACTCTTTCTTTGTGTAAACAACTTAGAAATCGTATTCACACATAACAAATATCATGAGGTCATATTCACATTACGTCATTAGGGCCAGACAGATTCTGCTGACGTTTTTTTTTTTTGTGGGGGGTATTTCTGTGCAGAACTTTGTAAACATAATCTGTGGATTTATGCTGAATGATTTTGAGAGTACAGGCGATGACAACCTAATAATAAAAATCACTTCATAAAATAATTAAAAAGACGTTTATTAAAAGTTTTTCAATGCAAATCCAATCAGAAACACTTGTTTTGGTAAACAAAGCTATAGCAGGGGTCCATTCTTTGTACCTCGCTTAAATGATCTAAGATGATTTGACAGATCCTGGATTTGTTAATCTTGATAACTGATCTCTGGCTAATTCGGTTCTTCAAACAAGTTCGCGAATCAGATTAAAATAGGCTCGTTTGAGGTGCGCTGCATTGGCTGCATTGTAGACGAGAGCAGGCGGCTGCAGTTAGAGGAGGGCTCAAAAAATACATCAGAAGTCGGACACTTCCCGAATCTCGCTGTTTTGCCGCCTGAAAACGTCACCAGTGGTGGAGATCGCGTTCGCGTTTTTTTATCGCGGACGAATGACCTCATGAACAAATACTTTGGTAATTTATAGTAAATATTATAGTGTTTTTAAACATCTTTTTTTTTTTTTTCCAGTATTGGGTTATGTTTATAGTTGTAGTGACAGCAACTATAAAATTTAAAGGCTATTTTTATGTAGGCTATTTTTATAATATGGTTCAAAAACACTAGTATTGCCATAAATTACTATAGTATTTTTTAGTGGATGCAATTGAAATATTACTGTTTTTACAAAAAGATGGTCACAATCACAGAAGATGAACAGCTCATTACTTAAAAGGGTTTATTTAAAATATAAATCAGTGTATTCAATAGTGGTCAATGTTAAAAGAATGACAAAATAAACAGCTTATATAGCAAGAAAGGTTTTAGGAATTCTAATTTGGCTAAATTATAAATTAAGCTATAGCAAGATGCGTTTGAGTGACAGGTCATGACAAATGTTTGTTTCTTTGTTTGTTTTACAGCCTGATCTCACGAGGAAACATAAGTATTTTACGTTTTGTCAGTTTAGTGGCTAATTCGTACGAATTCGTACGAGTTTAGTCGTACGAAAATGTACGATTTTAAAAAGGAGGCGTGGCACCTAACCCCACCCCTAACCCCAACCGTCATTGGGTGATGAGTAGGCCCACACGGAATCTGCGCGCGCAGAATTCCGCAGATTTTCCACAGATTTACAGCCCATCATTAATTCTGTTTATTTACTTACAGTTAACTATTTACTGTTAATCTAATTGGATTTGCATTTTAAACATTAAATAAAAGTTAAAAATATATAATTTTTTATTTCACATTTTAAGGTTTTAGTTATGATACTCCTAAAATAATTCCGCAGAAATCCTCAGATTTATACCAAAATTCTCCGCAGAAAGAGCAAAAAACGAGCAAATCGTACTTATTTGTACGAATTAGATCGTACAAATTCATACGAATTAGCCACTAAATCAAAAAGTTACGAATTGTTGTGAGATTGCGTTGGTTTTACTAGGAATGTCCCTAGAATTTGGCATTTTATTGAACAAGTGGTCCATTTCTATAGTCATTTCAGACTTTCTATAGAGGGCATTGGAAGGTATACAGGGAAATACAACTGAAGACAAAATTCTCAGCCCTCTTGTGAAGTTTAAAGAAAAAATGGTATTGCATCAAATATGTAAAAGTGTTGTTTACCAGATTTTGTTTTCAACAGTTTTATAAACTAATTTCTACTAACTCATTTGTCTAGTCTTTGCCATAATGACAGTATTATATTATATATTTTACGTAATATTTTTTAAAGAAATTCTTAAGGGGCTAATTATATTGACATGCTTATTAGGCCTATATAAACTGCTTTTACTCCAGCCAGACTAAAATAAACAGCCTAAGACTTTCTCCAGAATAAAAAATATTAAACTGTAGGAAATACTGGGAAAATGTTCTTGGTCTATTAAACATAACTTTTGACTTCACATACATGTGTGTGTGTGTGTTTTGTTTACTAAACCCTTTTCACTTTTCATATGAAACCACACAAAGATGAGGCACAATGGCAAAACAGTCTGATTGCCTTTGTATGTATGCATATATTTATGTATTGGATTGACTTTCATAGAATAACGTTGCATAAAAATTACAATACAAAATTCACACAAACATACACAAAAGTGAAAATGACAACAAACAGGACTTTAAACTAAGAGAGAAAAAAAATACAGCACATCCTAATGATTTATTTGTAACATTATGACTATGTTTAGATAGGTCACATTATGTTTTTACAAAGGTGTGTTTTGTTTTTGTTTGCATGTAAATCTAAATAAATAACCATATGTAATGCTCTTTATGACTTTTTTTAATTCATTCATTTTCTTTTCGGCTTAGTCCCTTTATTAAACCGGGGTCGCCACAGCGGAATGAACCGCCAACTTATCCAGCACGTTTGTTTACGCAGCGGATGCCCTTCCAGCCGCAACCCATCTCTGGGAAACATTCACACACTCTCATTCACACTCATACACTATGGACAATTTAGCCTACCCAATTCACCTGTACCGCATGTCTTTGAACTGTGGGGGAAAACCGGAGCACCCGGAGGAAACCCACGCGAATGCAGGGAGAACATGCAAACTCCACACAGAAATGCCAACTGACCCAGCCGAGGCTCGAACCAGCGACCTTCTTGCTGTGAGGCGACAGCACTACCTACTGCGCCACTGCGTCGCCTGAACTCACCTATTAATTTTTTTTATTGTATTTTATTTTATTTTGATTATATAAAGATGGAAGCTTTAACTGTATTTAATGATAGCTAATCCAGGACCTTAAGATCGTAGTCAGGGATTAGTTTGGGTTGGGGTTTTTTAAAGGGTAAAATGTTGATTCTTTACAGAGTTGTATTCTGTATTCTGTTCTGAAATTTGTCTGAGAATCAATAAAACTGTTAATCTCTAAATGTTTACATATTATTTGATAATATTACTGAAATTTATATAAAAACTAAATAAATATATATTTACACACATTTAAATAAGTAAATAAATTGATTAAATGATAGGCAAAAATGTTTCTTAAACAATTTAGGATGCACATACAGTAGGGCACTTTTTTCTAATAATTAATTACATTTAATGTAATAAAGCAAAATAATATACACTTATATATATAGTTGAAGTATACCTGAATTAATAGCCCTCCTGTATTTTTTTTTTTTACCAGGATTTCTGTTTAACGGAGAGAACACATTTCTAATCATAATAGTTTTAATAACTCATTTCTAATAACTGATTTATTTTATCTTTGTCATGATGACGGTAAATAATATTTGACTAGATATTTTTCAAGACACTTCTATTCAGCTTAAAGTGACATTTAAAGGCTTAACTAGGTTAATTAGGGGAGTTAGGGTAATTAGGCAAAACATTGTATAATGCTGGTTTCTTCTGTAGACTATTGAAAAAAATGCTTAAGGGGGCTAATAAAATTGACTTTCAAATGCTTTTTAAAAAAATTAAAAACTGCTTTTATTCTAGCCGACATAAAACAAATAAGACTTTCTCCAGGAGAAAAAATATTATCGGAAATACTTTGGAAAATTTCTCGCACTTTTAAACATAATTTGGGAAATATTAGAAAAAGAAATAAAATAAACTAACAGGAGGATGAATAATTCTGACTTCAACTGTACTTTAATAAATAATCGTGCAGTCCTATTATATTTCTATAGCTAATAAATTCATTCACTTGTAAAGGAAGCAGTAAAACCTTATATTTCGACAGAATTAAAAGCTCCAGCTCCAGTAAGTTACCTGTCTTTCTGTCTCGCTCTGCAAACAATGAGGCTGTGAGTTTGATAAATGTATTACATTGTAAAAAACAATGTAATCTTATTATATATATATATATATATATATATATATATATATATATATATATATATATATATATATATATATATATATATATATATATAAGATTAATATTGTTACAGGGCTGCACAATATTGGAAAAAATCTAACATTGCAATTTTTTTGTTCTGCAATATATATTGCGATTATGAATGCAATTTCAGTAGATGACTTGAGTAATCTGTACATACAATTAAACATCCAGATCTTTTTGACTAACTGCACCTCTGTTTAATGTTTATTGCCTTTTTTTATTTTATTTAATTTTTCTCATATTTAATTTTGTGTTGTCACTTTATGTACACTGGAAGCTTCTGTTTCCAAAACAAATCCCTTGTGTGTGTGTGAGGCACACTTGGCAATAAAACTGATTCTGATTCTGAACTATTTGGAAAAATATATTATTTAAGATTGATTGATATGATTCTTTAGGGGATTGCATCTTCTGCATAAAATCTCAAACAATCTATAAGCGTAGATAAACTTAAATGAACAGTGTGTTATTGATTTCTGATGAGTCTAACAGTATTCAGAATACAGTAATTGAATAATTAAATGCAAAATAATATTGCATAGTCTTCATTAGTAAGCAATTCAATAAAATTAATCGTATACATTTTTCAAAGATACAAATGGTACAATTTCTTATGTCTATGCTTTTAAAATCCTCATACAGTTCAAAAAACACTTGCGAAGTATTAAATTATAATCTACACTCAACATTGCATATACTCGCAATGTGACGTTTGCAAATGATCATATTGCGATATCGATGCTGAAACAATATATTGTGCAGCCCTAATATATATATATATATATATATATATATATATATTATATATATATATATTATATATATATATATATATATATATATATATATATATATATATATATAAACATCAATTAAATAAAAATCTTCCAAAACCATGATTCATATGTTTTCCTCATGTGTTAGATGTGTTACACATGTGATTTTAAAGGGGTGGTCCACAATGTATTTTTAAGGCTTGGTTGTGTTTATAAGATGCAAAGCAATGTGTGCTCATGCTTCATTTGTAGAAAATCATGTTATTTTTTCAGAAATCTTACTTTGATTATATACAGCTACTTAGCTAACATGAAAACGACTATCATATTTCCTAGTTCCTCCGAAAGGTCCACCCTCGAAAGGCTCTGATTGGTCAGCTAACATAATGTGTTGTGATTCGTGGATTGGCTCCACGTCATGCCGCTACAAGCACTTTTGCGCTGTGTAAACAGTCCAGTCAGAGCAGCTGTTAGCAGCGTTAGCTGCCTGAATCAGACAGAAAAATGAAGAACACACAGCTTAGCCTCACGCCTGCCCTGCTAAAAAATCCAGCTTAAACCAGCCTAAGCTGGTTGGCTGGTTTTAACTGGTCGACCAGCCTGGTTTTAGAGGGGTTTAGTTTCCAGCCTGTCTTAGCTGGTCAGGCTGGAAAATGACCAGCTTAAACTAGCTGAAACCAGCTTGACCAGCCTGGTTTAAGCTGGACATAGCTGGTTTTGGCTGGTCAAGCTGGTTTTAGCTGGTCAACTCCCAGCCTGACCAGCTAAGACCAGGCTGGAAATGGCTGGAAACCAGCCTGGAAATGGCCAAAACCCCTCTAAAACCAGGCTGGTCAACTAGCTAAAACCAGCCAACCATCTTAGGCTGGTTTAAGCTGGATTTTTCAGCAGGGTGCTCTCTAAAATAAAATCTGACAATTGTCTTTGTCATATATATAGGAACAAGCATGTGTAAGTAATATAAAACGTTCTCATATCTTTTGCGAGTTTGTTATTTGAGATGTAGAACACAGGAAAAGCGGCCGCATGGAGAGACTGGAGAGCTGGTGAGGACTGTGGGTGTTTACAGGGGTTTGACTGATAAATATGAATTTGTAGCGAAAAAAACAACATTTTTCATTGTTTACATCCTTGTTTACATCCTCGCTACAACATACCGTCCTACCGTCCCATACTGTGCCTGTAGTTGACCAATTTTAACAAATAGAACTACTTACAGGTTGTGGCTCACAATCCACAGCTTCGTCGTTTGACGGAGTTTTTAGCCGAATCCAGCACTGAACTGGGAGATATATATATATTTTATATATATATATTTTTTTTTTTTTTTTTTTTTTTTTTCCCTCTGGAACATAATTAAAATTAAATTGTAAGCACTTCTCTCTTTGTGTCGTGTCCTTTGTATGCCCAAATACAAAAACAGAATGAGCTCTGTGGAAATAGCACCGTTTGGACGCCATTTTAGCTTTCTCTGCTAAAACATTACAGTGCCTCTGGCCACACCCCTTCACTGCATGGGTGTATGTGTTAGGTGAATGCATGTAACCGGAAGCCCTTGTGATCTCACTAGCACGGATGTATTTTTTTGTAGTCCCCAAACTAGCTTTGCTAAGCTAATTCTGTAAAAGCCAGTGTCTCCCTTTGCATTGAACTTTGAGCATTTTACATTCAAACATGTTGTTTATGTTCACACAGCTACACTACACATCAACTAAAGTTTAAGATATGATGACGTAGTGGACCACCCCTTTCAAATTAAACATACGACACATTCTACTGCCATGAGAAAAAACTATACTGTAAATGATGTGATATAGTCTAAGCCTATTAGGGTGCTTTCACACCTGCCTTATTTAGTTCGGTTGAATCGCACTAGAGTTCGTTTTCCCTCTTGGTGCGGTTCGTTTGGGCAGGTGAGAACGTAGCAATCGCACTCGGGTGCACACCAAAAGCGCACCAAAAAATCGTACCGAGACCTGCTTGAAGAGGTGGTCTCGGTACGCTTTCAAACGAACCCTGGAGCGGTTTGTTTGTGGTGAGAACGTGATCCAAACTAAAACAGACCCAACCGCAAAAAGTACTGTGCCTATTTGGACTAATCCAGCTGCCGTAGTGCGATGCGCTGTCTATCTTATGGGGTTTGGAGGAAAAATATTTGTTGACAGCGCTTTACCAACACTTTTAAACAGAGAGAGAGAGGGAGGGAGGGAGAAACATTACCTGATGGATCATAGGTGATATTTCCGAAAGATGACCATGTCGCAGTTTAGCTAAATTATTTCACGCCTTCTCCTAATGCTTTAGCCGATTGCAATGCATTAAAACATTGTTTTCCAGCCCCAGCCGCCCTTCATTCTCGAAATGTATAGTTTGTCTAAAGTGATGCAAACAAACTACATAGTATACTATGACCAGGGATACTGCGTCAGCCAGCGCAGCGACATTGTGTGTCTGCCGGTTTGTTTATTTGCGGTAGTTCCACGTGAATTCTGACCAATTGAAAAGCAGTTTAGGAAATGCGTTCAATAACATCTGGCCAGTGAGTGATGTAGATTTTGTCACATGACTGCATTTTGGTTCGTTTAAACTGGTTCGGACCAAAGCAATCAGTGTGGTGTGAAAGGGACCCAAAACGGCAGAAAAATGCTACAATGTATCATATGTTGCCTTTGGTCCGGACCAAATGAACCGAACCACAAATGTGAAAGCACCCTTAATCTGAAACCTACCAGTATCAGTCAAACTACAAAACATTGTTACAAGTTTACCATTGTGTCCAGGCTAGAGTAAGGATGTAGATTTGAAGACGGGCTGGTCATGAACTCAAAAATTGATTTTGTAGAGATAAATAAAATGTCATGGATTGTAGCTTTAACATTTGATGCACTAAATGTTCTTCATTGTGGATTGGCGGTTTATACCGCTGTGGCGACCCCATATTGGTAAAGAGACTTAACCGAGAAGAAAAGGAATGAATGAATGACTTTCTCCATTGTGTAAAACATTTATTTTAATTTTTAAAATGTTATTTACACTAACAAAAAATGTTCTTTAAAGAACTATATGAGAGCTCAAAATGCTATCACTATGAAGAAAGTCATTTATAACCATTATAACCATTGTGCACTAGGTAAACAAATGAATTCAAAGCGATTTACATTGCATTTAAAGCAGGCTACATCATTTTGACCTTAAAATTATGCAACCACCTAGCAACCACATACAGATCGATCACCCTAGCAACACTCTAGTAACTACATAGTGGCCATACACAACAGCCATTGAGTTTGACAAAAGCACTGTAGCAGTGAGTTCTGAATCGGCAGAGCCTGTTCATATTGTCTTCAGAAAATGCTAAACCGGTTATTTGATATTCAAGGCTCATCAGACTGATTTAAACTTGTCGTCCAGCGGCAGCAAGTCCTGTAAGATTCTTGGCTGCTGTCTGGATAACTAACAGACGAGGTCAGACATGTTTGACATTCACAGCAGAGCGGCGAAAACTAAATTAGATCACATTAGCTGAGATTTCTACTACAGCCAATTTAGCAAAGTTTCACAGAGATTGCTAATGCAAATATACCTCGTCGACCCCCGCCGCCCAGAAGCACTGAAGATTAAACTGTCGCTTAATCACCATACACACAATGACCCTGGTAATATTCCACACGCAGACATATTAAAAGTTTGGCTGATTGCTTTGCGAATGACAAGAAAGGTGTGTTTGCACTGCGCTGTGTTTTGTTAGTACTCGTTCATTCTTTATCACCGAGAAAATACAGTTAAGCCGGTTATTCTTGATTTCGTGAGGATTTTAAAATAAACAGAAGGTATCAGGTAGATAATTGAACCGCCACCAGTGGAGAGTAACTGTCAGGTTCACAATGTTTTGTGTAGTTACTCCACACTGACTATTTCAGGTGGATAATTTGTGCAATCACGGGTGCTTCTGATGTCTTCTTGCCACTGATTAAAAGTAACAGGCAATGCAATATGCTGATGCCAGCAATTCTTAACAATCACATTAGCATTGCCATTACCCAGAGTAGAAAGAATCACACAGACACACAAACAAACATGCACGCACACACACACGCACACACACACACACACACACACACACATGCAGCTTATTTTTTATCTCATTAAATATAACTACTAATTCAGCACTTTTAATATTGAGTACAGGTGACGGGATGTAGAAAATGTAACTATTTGTTTAAAAGAATCATATTTTTGAAGAAAACCAATAACCCTTTATCATGAGCACAATTTAATAATGATGCATATTTTTGCAAACCACACCAGCATAGCCTGTCTTTAGGCTATATACTGTATAAAAACTACCAAAACAGACACAAATCTCAATTTTAAAAAATACAAGTACAACACAGAAACATTATCATGCCATGCTGATAAAAAAAAGTCAGATGTTAATGTGACTAATGTGAATAAACTTTTTCTCTTTTAGGTAAGTTAGGATTATCACATTCGTTTCTGTTATGCTTAATAGCAGAATAATGAGAGAGATTTTTTTGAGAAATTGTTATAACTTTTCTTGAAAGTCAAGTTTACATACAATAAGATTATTATGCCTCTGAAAAAGCTCAGATGATGGTGTCAAGGTTTTGGAAGTTTCTGATTGGCTAATTGACAACATTTGAGTTAATTGGTGGCACAACTGTAGAATAATATTTCAGGAAAATCTCAAACACACTGCCTCCTTGTGTGACAACATGGGAAAATCAACAAGCCAGAATCAACAAACAAGCCAGATTACAATTTGCTAAATTACACTGGAAAAAGAATAATTTTTGGAGACATGTCCTGTGGTCTGATGGAACTAAGATTGAACTGTTTGGCCATAATGACCAGTGTTACATTTGGAGGACAAAGGGGAAAGATTACAAGCCTAGGAACACCATCCCAACTTTGAAATATGGGGGCGGCAGCATTATGCTTTGCTGCAGGAGGTACTGGTCCACTTCACAGCATAGATGGCATCATGAAGAAAGAATATTATGTTGAAATACTGAAGCAACATCTCAAGACATCAGCCAGGAAATTAAAACTTGGCCGCAAATGGGTCTTCCAAACAGACCATGACCCTAAGCATACTGCCAAATTAGTTAAAATGTGCTTTAAGGACAACAGAGTGAATGTTTTGGAGTGGCCATCACAAAGCCCTGAGCTCAATCCTATAGAAAATGTGTGGGCAGAGTTGAAAAAGCTTGTGCAAGCAAGACAGCCTACAAATCTCACTCAGTTACACCAATTCTGTCAGGAGGAATTGGCCAAAATTCCTGCAAACTATTGTGAGAGGCTTGTGGAAGGATACTTAAAACATTTGACCAAAGTTATAAAGTTTAAAAGCAAAACTAAAAACAAATACCAAGGAAATGTATGTAAACTTTTGACTGTCAAGAAATTAAAAAAATTCTTTAAAAACATTTTTTTTCTCATTATTCTGGCATTTAGCAAATGTAAATGATTTAGGTAATCCAAACGAACCTAAAATAGTAAACGTTTAGTATGATTTACCATCAGACATTTTTTTTTAAATGGTTATGTTCCTTTTTTAGAGTGTATGTAAACTTCTGGTTTCAACTGTATATATATATATATATATATATATATATATATATATATATATATATATATATATATATATATATATATATATATATATATATATATATATATATATATATATATATATATATATATATATGAGCAATGTCACATGAGTAGCAGTTGGATATGGCATTATATCGCCACTGGTGGGAGGCGTGTGTTGTCTCGAGGCAAGGCTGAGTGCCTTAATGTCCTACCAGTGACGATATACAGCCACATCGCACCGTTACTCGTGTGATATTGCATTTATACAACAGTTCGATGGCATAATCATGTGTATAAAGAAAAAATCAAACATGGAGAGTCTCAAAAACCTTTTTGTATGAGGAACTGCTTTCTGCCATCATTCATGTACATCTGCAGCTGGCGGTCAGAATAGCAGTAACAATTGCTAACATCCCTTTAGAACTAGTATTTAAATGATTCTCAAGCATAATGTCTAAAATGATGACAAAACAGGTGATTTTGCTCACATTTTAAGCTTAAAAGGCTGCTGAACGTCATGAAATGCCATCAGTCTACAGAGATTTCCCAGTATTTCTCTGTTGCAATCTGGACATCACATTAATTAACCCCGAAAAAGCCAAAGCAAAGCAAATACTACCAGATTACTATGGTATAAATACACTACTACAAAATACAAAAAAAAAGAGATCGACATAGAATGTCACTCACCTGCTTTATAATAATTTGATCAGCTGTAGTTTGAAATATATGCTGAGTATTTCTTCTCTAAGGACTTATTAGGCAGTCTCTGTTTCCATCTTGTGGCGGAACATCAACTTTAAATCCACCACTGTATGTTTTACACAACGGATGCCCCTTCAGCTGCAACTCAGTACTGGGAAATACCCATACACTCCCATTCACATACTACGGCCAATTTAGTTCATTCAATTCACCTATAGCACATGTCTTTGGACTGCTGGGGAAACTGGAGCATCTGGAGGAAACACACGCCAGCACATGGAGAACATGCAAACTCCACACAGAAATTACAGAGTTGGACCCCCTTTTGCCTTCAGAATTGCCTTAATCCTTCGTGGCATAGATTCAACAAGGTACTGGAAATATTCCTCAGAGATTTTGGTCCATTTTGAATCATGGCATCATGCAGTTGCTGCAGGTTTGTTGGCTGCACATCCATAAAGCGTATCTCCTGTTTCACCACATCCAAAAGATGCTCTATTGGATTAATTACTGGTGACTGTGGAGGCCATTTGAGTACATTAAACTCATTGTCATGTTCAAGAAACCAGTCTAAGATGATTCGCACTTTATGACATGGCGCGTTCTCCTGCTGAAAGTAGCCATCAGAAAATGGGTACACTGTGGTCATAAGGGGATGGTCATGGTCAGCAACAATACTCAGGTAGACTGTGGCATTGACACGATGCTCAATTGGTACTAATGGTCCCAAAGTGTGCCAAGAAAATATCCCCCTCCCATTACACGACCACCACCACCAGCCTGAACCGGCAAGATGGATCCATGCTTTCATGTTGTTGACGCCAAATTCTGACCCTACCATCCAAATGTCGCAGCAGAAATTGAGACGCATCAGACCAGGCAACGTTTTTCCAATCTTCTATTGTCCAATTTTGGTGAGCCTGTGTGAATTTTAGCCTCAGTTGCCTCAATGCTTTGATTCATACATCAGGATTGTTTGGGTTTTAGATTATTAGCGCTCATAACAAAGGCTTATATCAAAGACAATTACCATAATTAGCTATTTAGTCCACCCCTGATATCACAAAAAAAAGACAGAAATTATGAATATTACCAAGAAGTTTTCCTAACAGTATTTGAACACGAATCACCTTTAGATACATCAAATATTTAGGCAGATTTAGGTATTCTCTCAAACATTAATGTAGAAGCATAATGGACCGCTTTTAACGGGTTCAGAGATTGTCATTGTTGTCATGAGCTGGTGAACTCTGCACTCTACCTGCAAGATTAAAACACGTCATTGTTTAACATTCCAGAAAGAAACACCTAAAGAGAGAAGCTGTGAGATGAGTCGACTGGAATCTATTTCCATAATTCTGCTGTGCCTGTCTGCCGGTAAGACCTCAGGTGGTTCATCGGTTGCCCCGGCCAGACCCTATCAATGCGAGGGGCGATCTCATCCTTTCTGCATCTTTTCTCATCACAGCTTGATTAAATGGGCTTCAAATATGCCTCCGGAATAACAAATGTGCAATTCCCTCAGCTCACGCTCACAGTACTGCCAGTGAAATCCACACACACGTACACACATCCACATGTGCACCACATACACAGCAATGCCTTTTCTTATTCTTTACAGTCATAACATACATTCATGTATTTTTTTAAATGTGATTTCTAACTTTTAAAACCAATAACAATTATTTTTTTATTTCTCATGCAGGTCAAAACATGGTTGTTCATTCCGCTGTGGCGACCCCTGATAAATAAAGGGAGTAAGCTGAAAATAAAATGAATGAATGCAGGTCATTTCTACTGTATCAATCACTTAAACCTGAACATCTAATAATGTACTTTGCCATGTAAACTATGCTGCACCAGCAAGCGACCACCTAGCAAATGCCCTACAAACACATGCTAAAAACATTTTAACAACATCGATGACATCTTAGCATCATAAAGGCTACTTAAACGATTTTTATGTATATTTCATGCATTTTTTTGTTACTTATATTAACTCCTACAGGCCCATAGCCAACCTGGTCAAAGGAGTGGTTCTTTTTTCTAAAAATGTGGACCTTTTTGCAATCATATGCCTCATTTTCTATTTAACTATGAGACTTAAATACTGCATTTTAGTGACATTTTAAGCATTTTTTTTTTACTGGATTAGCGTGTTTGATGGTTATAATAACCACACTTTTTGATGTACAAAAAATATTTTCTAAAGATTTAGAATAAATAAATATACCTATTTTTAAAATATAAATGTTTTACATCATATGTCATAAAAAATAAGAATCTGTCAAAGTTTTAAATTAAAAAGTCTATTGTCATTTATTAGGCAAATAACAAACTGGCAGCATATTTAACTTTCCTCAGTCACAATTTGGCCATTTGAATAAAAAAAAAATGATAAAAATATAATAATTATAATAATAATGTGGAGCTTTACAATTTTTCTAGCCTCTCTTGTGTATGTGTGTGTGTGTGAGAGTGACCTTTATGCACTTACCTTGTTGTGTCTGAGTGAATCAAAATATGCATCTCAGCTCTCAGAACTACATGGAGTAAACAAAAACAAAGACTGTATTTATGCACCATTGAATGTGCTTATAATGGAAGTCAATGGGGGCAAAACCAGCCACCAACAGTAAATTAGGGAGAAAAAATGAAAATCTAACAATGCATCAAAACCAATATTGTTACTAATCATTCACATTTCCAAGACTGTGATAAAAGGTAAAAAAAAATCTAGTCCACAATTACTTTTTATATTGAAAATACTTAATTGTGTGTTTTTTTTTTTCACCAAATCAGTGATATCATTTGTGAATTGGCAATTAAGAGTTAAAATGCTGTACTTTCTTAAAAACCTTTAGTAGTTTTGATCAGGACTGAGGTTGATTACAGATTTATGCCAAAAAAAAATTAAAAATATATTTATCTGATGCATTTTTACAGCGTTTTAATTCAGTGAATGTTTTCATCCCGAACATAACGAAAGGGTAGTAAATATGAACAGCGCACGAGGGGTAATTTATTGAATGCTCTTCATTACATATGTTTTATCATATATTTAATTTTACAAAAGTATTCAGCTTAGTTAAAATATGAAATATGTGCACTTATTATTTTCAGGTTCTTAAACATTAACATCTGAAACAGTCACACAATGCAAATTTTATCCATGAGACATCTTTACTATACTTTTATTTCACAAACTTTTAATAAATTGACCATCTGTGCTGCAATGACAGCACTGTACACAAATCACTGTTCACATCAAAACAAACCATTAACAAATGGTATTGCGAAGTCTCTAATAATACCAAATGTTTGCATTTAGACACACAACTTCATTAGACGTTTGTCTAATTTGAAGCAGAATCTGTCCTGTTTTCTTTTTTTCACATTGGCAGTAAAATAATAGCCTAATAATCGATTAGCACATGATCTTTAAACACTGGCGGGGCCTTAATAGACTTTTGTTTATCAGCTCTCTGTTGGTGGGGGTTGCTGGATAATTTCCCCGATAATCTCCAGAGACCCAGAAGCGAAGACGAGACGGGGAGAAAGGCAGTGCATGTTAAGAGCTGAATGTATGACTAATTAAATAAATTGATTAAAAGGGACAAATCAATCGCCTTACAGCCAGCAATGAAGATGAGGCACTTAATTTCGGTTGAACTTGCAAGGGTAAGCATTACCAGAGGAGACTGCTCATCTGCTGGAACGAGGCGATGAACTGCCTGGCTGAGCGTCATTCTCACACATCCATTTCACTCGTTCACACCACTCTAAACCACGACTGTGAGAAGAATACCATAGTAGCCCATGATGACCTGACCTTCTAATTCTTCTGTAACAAATTATCAGAAGTCATATCGAAAGTGTTTTTTCTTTTTCTAAAGCAATTAAAATGCAGAATATATCACAACAATAGTACACATACTGAAAATGAGAAAGATGACAACATTAATATATATATAAGAATTTCTTTTTTTTTTTTTAAATATTTCTCAAATTATGTTTAACAGAGAAAGGAAATTTCCACAGTATGTCTGATAATATTTTTTCTTCTGGAGAAAGTCTTATTTGTTTGATTTGGGCTAGAATAAAAGCAGTTTTTAATTTTTTAAAAACCATTTTCGGGATAAAATTATTGGCCCCTTTAAGCAATTTTTTTTCCAGATAGTCTACAGAACAAACCATCGTTATACAATAACTTGCCTGATTACCCTAACCTGCCTAGTTAACCTAATTAACCTAGTTAAGCCTTTAAATGTCACTTTAAGCTGTATAGAAGTGTCTTGAAAAATATCTAGTAAAATATTATTTACTGTCATCATGGCAAAGGTAAATAAATCAGTTATTAGAAATGAGTTATTAAAACTATTATGTTTAGAAATGTGTTGAAAAAATCTTCTTTCCGTTAAACAGAAACAGGGGAAGAAGAAAAAAAGGGGGGGGCGAATAATTCTGGGGGGGGGGGGGGGGGGGGTCTAATAATTCTGACTTCAACTATATATATATATATATATATATTTATATATATATATATATATATATATAGGGACCCACACAAACACGAGGAGAACATGCAAACTCCACACAGAAATGCCAACTGACCCAGTAAAGGCTCAAACCAGCGACCTTCTTGCTCTGAGGCAATTGTGCTACCCACTGCACCACCGCGTCACCATATACATATATTATATATATATATATATATATATATATATATATATATATATATATATATATATATATATATATATATATATATATATATATATACACACAACAGTTCAGTTCTGTCTGGTTCTTGAATCTGATTGGCCGTGCGATAGCCGTGCAATATTCTGCAATAACAGCACTGGTCCAGCCTCTTAACCCTTCACCCTTGTGTATTACTCTGCACACAAACAACCAAAGGACACTCTCCAATTTGACAAATATTGCTGCTGTTAGGCAACATAATGTACTTTTGAGGCTTTTTTAGTTGTAGTTGTTTAGATTGCAGCTATGCAGTTTATTTACAAGGATAGTGCCTATTTTAAAATATTACAGCCAAAGACGGTTGACGTTGTCTATCCACAAGATGGCGACAGGAGCGCATAATAAGCCCTTAGGAGATTAAAGCAGCCCAATTTCTAACTACAGCTGATCAAATCATTATTTAACTGGTAAGCATACCTTCCAACACTCCCGTTTTTCCAGGGAGCCTCCCGTATTTCAGACCAATCTCCCGCAACCCTCCCATTTTGTTATTTCTCCCGGAAAACTCCCGTAATTATCCCTTTTGTACCATTCCTACTAGAAAAACAACAACATCAGGATACTGGTCTAAGGATTTCCACTACAAATACTATTAAAAAATTGCAAATGGCATTCAATTTTATCCAATAAATCAAAACATATTAATAGTGTGTTTGTGACATATTCTAATTAGATTTGCCACTAATAGAAGTTTACAGTAGAGACACAGAGGACCAATAAAGTTTCCATTACAACTAATACTTTTCCATTATAACAATTAGAATTTCTGTGATGGATTCTATTGCTTGTTTTCTTAGCAGAGATCGATTGTGGCTGCCAACTTAAACTGAAAATCTAATACTACCAATCTAATATGAATGTAAATGTTTGAAAACAGTACAGTACATGTATTTCAGAATGCAGTGCATTGGACCTTAAATGCTATGCATGACCTTACATTAAAAAAAAATCCCATTGTGCAGATAGCCCAGCAGTTAGCAGTTTCCTCTATGTAGGACTAATTGATAATTGAACACAAAGACTTTTCAAGTAGGTTTTTACATTTTATTCTCGTTCTGCCCCGTACTGGGAGTTGAACTGTGACAATGGTAAATCAAAGACAGATTGGTCTACCGGAGCAGCCTGCCTGAGCAACTGGAGGCTAACAGTTCTAGCGTGTTTTTCTAACCTCAGCATCAGATTGCTATTGGCCTTGACCAGCGTGTAATGTGTTTGGGCCTTTGGTCCCTCAACTGTTCCTTTGTAGCTGAAGTGTATCGATTGGCTGTGCGCTACCATTAAACTCAAGAAGGGTCCCAATTCTGTGTCCTCTAGCTCCAAGTGCAAAGGACATTCAAGAAAAAGAGGTGCAAAACTGTCTTATGAACCTAAAAGCGAACGCTCAGCTCTGGGAAAAGAGTTTGTCCCTGAACTACTTTCATGAAAGATCGCGGTCAGTAATTACAGGAGTTCAAGCGTTTCAATTCTGACTCCTGAATTCCTGAAAAGTTCATATTCCCTTGAAGAAATCATTAGCTAAATGAACGGATACAAACAAATTGTGTGTTTATTACAATCGCCAGGCATCGATGAAACGTTTAATTGCTTTGATCGCAAGTATATCTCTTATTAAGCAATCATTTTTTTATGGTGCTGGCAGACATTTTTGGTATGCTTGAAGATACCATAATTTATTCATTCATTTCCCTTTGGCTTAGTCTCTATTTAAGAGGTCGCCACAGCAGAATCAACCGTCAACTATTTCAGTGTATGTTTTACACCAGGGGTCACCAATCTTGGTCCTGGAGGGTTTAGCTCCACCTTGCCTCAACACACCTGCCTGCATGTTTCAAGTATACCTAGTAAGACCTTGATTAGCTTGTTCAGGTGTGTTTGATTAGGGTTGGAGCTAAAATCTGCAGGACACCGGCCCTCCAGGAACAAGTTTGGTGACCCCTGTTTTCCAGCTGCAACCCAGTACTGGGAAACACCCACACACATGCATACACTACGTCCAATTTAGTTTATTCAATTCACCTCCAGTGCATTTTTCAGGAAACCGGAGCACCCGAGGGAAACCCACACCAACATGGGGAGAACATGCAAACTCCACACTGAAATGCCAACTGGCTCAGCCGGGATTCGAGCCAGCAATCTTCTTGCTGTGAGGCGAGAGTGCTAAACACTGAGCCACCCGATACCATAAGATATATTAAACAGTGGTGGAAAGAGTACTGAAAAAGCATACTTAAGTAAAAGTACCATTACTTGGCTAAAAATGTAGTGCAAGTAGAGTAAAAATATCTGTTTGTAAATATTACTCAAAGTATGAGTAAAAAGTAGACCTTTCAAAAGTACTCAAGAGTGAGTATTCTGCTGTAAAAAGCTGATGCATTTACATGTAATTTGTCCATGTGTGTAAACGTAACATTCTGTAGTGCATTTAGTTATTGCCCAGCAGGCACACAACGTCATAAGACGTTAATATTAGGTTAGATTTAGGTTGTGATGTCAGGTGACAAAATTAAAGACTAGCCAGCATCTAATGACAACATTATTTTGATGTCCAATAACACGTCAAATGACGTTGATATTTGGTTGCTTATAGATTGTGTTAGAAAGTGACCAAATCCAACGTCAGGGCCAACATCTTAAACCAACGTCATATTGATGTCAAATACTGACATTTATTCGTCAGGTATGACAACCAAAATGCAATGTCTGATAGATAGTGGTAACGTCCACACAACATCAAGCTGTAACATTATTAGACGTTGATATTTGGTTGAATTTAGGTTGGACGTTGGACATTGATGTAGACCTGACATTAGGTTCTGACTTCAACCTCATTTTCATTTCCAAACAAAATGCAATGTCCCCATGACGTTGGGGTACAACGTACTGCACTGTGCACGCTCTGACGCAGTGGTGTCAGGAAAACCACCTCTCACTCAACATCAGCAAAACCAAGGAGCTGGTGGTGGATTTCAGGAGAGAGAAGAAAGAACACACTCCCATCACCATCAACGGGACACTAGTGGAGAGAGTCAGCACTTTCAAGTTTCTTGGAGTACACATCGCTGAGGATCTGACATGGACTGCCCACACAGACGCAGTGCTGAGGAAGGCACAACAACGCCTCTTCTCCTCAGGCGTCTCAGGAGGTTTGGAATGAGCCCCCACATCCTCTGCTCGTTCTACACCTGCACTGTGGAGAGCATCCTCACTGGCTGCATCACCACCTGGTACGGAAGCAGCACCAGCAGCAATCGCAAAGGTCTACATAGGATCGTGCGTACTGCTGGACGTGTAGTAGGAGGTGAGCTTCCCTCCCTCCAGGACATCTATAACCAGGAGGTGCATGAGGAAAGCCAAGAGAATCATCAGCGACTCCAGCCACCCAAGCCATAGAGCTTTTTCTCTCTGCTACCCTCAGGCAGACGGTTCCCGCAGCATCCGGTCACGCACCAGCCGACTGAAGGAAAGTTTCTTCTTCCTCAGACTATCAGGCTGATGAACACTTAACACACCCCACACAAACTCTTCCATACCCCGCACTGCACACCATCAAGATGTAGCATGCACTGCACTTTAACAAATCCATACTTAAAACAATACTGCCCTACGTATCGCTGTCAACATTGCCAATTTTACATTGTCTTGTTTTTTGTGAGTATGTTGTTGTATACTGCACTGTCTGTATTTTGCACTGTCTGTATTTTGCACTGTCTGTATTTTTGCACTGTCTGTATTTCGCACTGTCGTTGTATTTGCACTGTCTGTATTTTGCACTGTCTGGAGCCAGCACCTAAGCTTTCACTCATCATAGCACACGTGCTGCTGATGATGTGACAATAAAAGTGATTGATTTGAGTGATTTGATTTGATTACTAGGAGGCCAGACGGAATCTGCAGACATTTTTTTATATTTCTGAGGAGAATTATGTAAAAAATCTGTGGATTTATGCGGAATTATTTTGGGAATATCGTAACTACAAAACTTAATATATGAAATTAAAAAAAATACATTTTTAACTTGTATTAATGTTTACAATGCAAATCTAATTAGATCACTTATTTGGCAAACAAAGCCAGTCTCTCATATATATCTCTACTAAAAGACAGAAATATGACTTTACAAACTGTATTGTAAATTAATCATATGAATATTTGAATATGACTATTATTATATCACACAATAATCTTAGTGAAGTTTATTTATAAACTAATTTCGAGAGGATCACGTGCTTATGATTGCTAGCGGCTGGACCCACATTATCCAAATCACCATGCACCAATCAGATGATCCCTAAGCTACTATAAATACCTCGGGTTTCATATCACCTTCTTCGCTTTGAAGAATCCCCCCTTCCACCCCTACTTCTTCCCTTTTCTAGATGGGTGACACGGTGGCCCAGCACTTAGCGCTGTTGCCTCACAGCAAGAACGTCAATGGTTCTAGGCTTTACCAAACCAGCGGGCATTTTCTGTGCAGAGTTTGCATGTTCTCCCCGTGCTCACATGGGTTTTCCCCAGGTCCTCCGGTTTCCTCCCACCGATTAAAAACATGCAACCTAAATAATTGATTAATCAACACTATAGACTTGCTCCCTATCTAGTACCTATCTCATTAAAGAGAACTACTATCTGCACTTCAAACACTACGAAGGGGGGAGTTCTCGAGATCTACCTGAGCTCGATCTCCCCTCTCGCCTTGCAACGGGAGGGAGCCCCGGGCTCGAGGATCTCATGAGCTCAGGGCCTCTCTCCCGGGACAGGCCATGCCAAACAAGCTTTATAATTAATCATCAGCTAAGTGTGAACTCTTGAAATGAAATTAATTTAAAAACTGAAATAAATATAAATTACACACATTTACACAAGTAAATACATAGACTCAATAATGGGCTAAAAAATCTCGTGTGGGCCTATGCATTACCTAATGTTAAAAAGCATGGAATTTAGATTTAATAATGCATTAGTAAATGTTGATCTATGATTAATAAACTGCTGTACAAGTATTGCTTATTCTTGTTCATGTTACTAAATACATGAACTAATGAAAACCTTATTGTAAAGTCTAGCATGAGTGTTATCCAATAATATTCACTGATCTTTTCTTATTGGAAATAACATACAGTTGAAGTCAGAATTATTAGCCCCCCTGAATTACTAGCCCTCCGGTTTATTTTTTTCCCCAATTTCTGTTTAACGGAGAGAAGATTTTTTCAACACATTTCTAAATATAATAGTTTTATTAACTCCATTCTAATAACTGATTTATTTATCTTTGTCATGATGACAGTAAATAATATTTGACTAGATATTTTTCAAGACACTTCTATACAGCTTAAAGTGACATTTAAAGGCTTAATCTAGGTTAATTAGGTTAATTAGGCAGGTTAGGGTAATTAGGCAAGTTATGTGTATAACGATGGTTTGGTTCTGTTGACTATCTGAAAAAAATAATATAGCTTAAAGGGCTAATAATTTTGACCTTAATATGGTTTTTAAAAAATTAAAAACTGTTTGTATTCAAGCCGAAATAAAACAAATATTATCAGACATACTGCAAAAATGTCCTTGCCCTGTCAAACATCATTTGGGAAATATTTAAAAAAGAAAAAAAATCAAAATAATTCTGACTTCAACTGTAAGTGGATTTTGAAAATGTTGACGTTATCACAGTTAAATGAAACAACAAAGTGAATTTAAAAGGATAAATACAAATATATTTGAACACAATCTAATATTTTGGGCCACTAATCAAATTGGGTCTCATACATTTGGAACCCCACTGTTAAATAAAACAGGTCTTACTATGAATATGTGTCATAATTCTGATGAAAATGCTAAATAATAAAACAATGACCAGCATTACACTCGACCTCCCCTTTTTGTTATTAAAAAGAATTGCTGCTCGTTTTCAGGCATGCATTGCTTTCCACCTTCCAAGCCAGCAAGTGTCCCATCCTGCCTCTAGGTGGGGCATTTAAGCCATATTTCTGATAGGGTCAAAAGCATATTTAACTTGAGCATACTGTACGCACGTCACGCAGACTCATTCTTAAGGTGGCCTTCTCCAAACACGCAGGTCGACGTATAAATGGACTTGTCAGTCATCACTCCTGCAGTGATTGAAGACAGGCCAATCGGAGCCTTGGGACGAGACGGCCTCGTCACTGACGGACTCACTTACCGGCCCGGTGACCCTGTCCACTCCACCCTACAGATCTAAAGATGTAGTGACACCAAACGCTCACAGATAATTAAATATTGATTTTTGTTCTCCCAGCCCTACATAAATTGTCCAAGCCTCCCAGCAGTAATTCTCATTTGGGGGAGAAAGGGGGCAGAAAAAAGTGCACGTTGGCCGGTCAAGCCCTATTTCATGCACAGGTAGGACATCTATGTCGAGGAGTCAGGTGCGGACGTGGACGTTTGGAGGGTGGTGATCCATCTTAAGCAGTGCCCGCTGGAGCCAGGAAACCATCACTCTGCCAGAGACTCCGTGCCAGGGCCTCTCTTTTCGTCAAGTTTTAAACGACCATGCGGCATATCTCCACGATTAATATTCTTCTTATCTGGCCGCCGTCCAATCTCAGGGCAAGACGCCGACCCTCCCCAACGATGGACTTGACGTGGGCTGGTGATTTATACCAGTATGAATATGAGCGGATGTTAATCATTTTACATTATTGTGTCAGTGTAAATAATTATGTTACCCGGAGTCAGTTTGCAATCAACTGCGGCAAAATACTGCACGCTGCAATCCGCACGCTTCATCCATCACGCGGCTGGCTACTTGGGTGAAAGAAAAAAGTGCCAAAACCCAATGGCACCTGCATTCAGATCTCATTGTGAACATTCTAGATTCATTTTACAGCTCTTTAGTCATGTATTGACCAATTCGAGTTTCATTTGAGTTTGCAGTATGTCTATGCTGATACTTATATGAAAGGGAACAAAATATGCATTGGGTCTTTGTGGGGCAACCTGTGAGCAATGCAGTTGGAAAGTTGAAAAAATCTACAATCCCAAGCACATTACAAAATGAGTGCATTCATTTGTCTTATTTCATATCATTACACAATTTTAGAAGAAGCAAAATTGATGCTTTACTATGTTAACTATCATTTCCATTAGGCCCCTTTGGCTTATGAATGAGCAAATCTCAGTATCTCTGTTAAATCACAGGTAACCGACAAGGTTATTCATATTTAAGGTTTTTATTTCATTTTGACTTTTTGTTTTCAAATTCAGTTAGTTTTAATTCGTTTTTAGAGGATGATTTACTAGGTTTTATTAGTTTCTATATTTAAAAATTGCTTAGTTTTAGTTATCCCACATGGAAAGAATCTATATGAGGATGTATGCGCATATACGAAACCTATATGCAGTCTATATGCACATACATTTGAAGTCAGAATTATTAGCCCCCCTTTGAATTTTTTATTCTTTTTTAAATATTTCCCAAATGATGTTTAACAAAGCAAGAAAATTTTCACAGTATGTCTGATAATATTTTTTCTTCTGGAGAAAGTCTTATTTGTTTTATTTTGGCTAGAATAAAAGCAGTTTTTAATTTTTTAAAAAACGTTTTAAGGTCAATATTATTAGCCCCTATAACAGGGGTGGGCAAACTCGGTCCTGGAGGGCCGGTGTCCTGCACAGTTTAGCTCCAACTCTAATCAAACACACCTGCTTATAGATTTCTAGTGATCTCAAAGACACTGATTAGCATGTTCAAGTGTGTTTGAATAGTGTTGGAGCTAAAGTCTGCTGGACACCGGCCCTCCAGGACCGAGTCTGCCCACTCCTGCCCTATAAGCTATATTTGTTTTCGATTGTCTATAGAAGAAAGCATCTTTATACAATAACTTGTCTAATTTCCCTAACCTGCCTAATTAACCTAGTTAAGCCTTTAAATGTCACTTTAAGCTGTATAGAAGTGTCTTGAAAATATATAAAATATTATTTACTGTCATCATGGCAAAGAGAAAAGAAATCAGTTATTAGAAATGAGTTAATAAAACTATTATGTTTAGAAATGTGTTGAAAAAAATGTTCTCTCCGTTAAACAGAAATTGGGGGGGAAAAATAAACGGGGGCTAATAATTAGGGGGGCTAATATTTCTGACTTCAACGTTATGTGATAATATATATGCTGTATATATGTGTATATATGCCACATATAGGCAAAATTGAGGTCCATGTATGTGCATATACAGGCCATATAGGTCTCCTGTATTGCTTCTTCATATCCACATATAAGCCCTATATGTACATACATGATATGTCTACTATATAGTTCATATCTTACTTTGGCAACTGTCATACATGATGCCTTGCCTAGCTCATATTTTCTATTATCAAGGCAATAAGAACTAACTTTAAAAAATGCAAAAAACGTATGAATGTGCGAACACTTGAAATTGGTTTTACATGTAATTGGCATGCTATGGAATTTAACTATGGCAAATAGGTTGGAGAGGAGAGGAGATGGAAAGCTATGATGTCTACATGTTTTCCTAAAACATTTACATGGTGAACTCTTTCTTGTATGAAGATAGTGGCAAGAAGTAAATATATAACAAAATGGTTTGTCGTTTTTTTAATTTTATTGTCTTTCCTTTATTGTTGTTTTTGTGCTGAAGTTCAGATTTTCGAACTCGAGCGATTCGCGCGAAACAGGCGATACGCGCGTTAAGCGCATCAATTGTGCAAAACGCTCAACTCGCACCGCTTCATTCAAGCAAATCGCGTCATCCGCGCTGCCTCATTCGTGCGTATAGCACCGGAGGATGTCTATTCGCATCTTTGCATTGACTTAACATGTTAATCGCTCACGCTTGACGCTTCTTCCGCGTCTTGTGTGAACAGAGCATAACAGAAGAAAAATGCTCTCGCTCAGCACAGCGGAAATTTCTTAAGTTATGTCATTTTAGTCGTTTGATATGCAGTAACACAGTCAAATAATTCGCCGAACAGATCAGCCACTGTTGACGCTCATAAATAATCATAAAAGTCCACGTGCTGCAGAAATTAGGAGGTTTGCTGAAGGTGCAGCTGTTGTGCAGTGAGGGGTTTGTGTCTTAATAAACTACAACAATTTGCGTTCACTGAACTGTAAGAATGATTAGTAAATCCATATCAAGCAGTCCCTTAAAACTCATATCTCATCTTCAGTTTTGGGCTCAGGCGCGCTTTGCACTCACACTACAAGCGTACCGCACCAAAGCCCAAGTGAACCACGCTCTGGCACACCTCTTCCAACCAGGGGTGCGTTTACCAAAACCATCGGTAGCCAACTAAGGTCGCAAGTTCCGTCGTTACAAACATAGTTCGTTGATTTGCTGTTTCCCAAATCCATCTTCCAACGAACATTCGCAAACTGCGTTGCAAACTTGAGCACTTGAAACGACACCTCTAGAGCTGTAGTTAAAAGCATAGTTCCTGGCTGTGTTCTATTCCCACTTATCCCCCCTATGCCCTATTCATTTAGAACATTCTAACATTCAAAGTTGGAATTATTAAAAATAAAAAAGCATTAAGGTCATCTCTCTTAGGTGTAATTTGCTTTCAAAGTATTTTTGCAGTTCAGTTTTAGCGATCTTCATGTTTACAATTGTGCTCCCTTCGCAGTGCACTTTGAAAACATTGATATCATTTTGAACACAGCCTCATGGCAAAAGCTATAGGTATATTTAAAAGCGGAAATTATGTTACGTCTCCAAAGCTTGTGAAAATAAAAAACATAGCATACGTTAATTCTTTTATTTTATAGTGGGTTATTTATTAAGTATCTCTGCTGTATATGACATGGGTCTGTTGGTTAGAACCTTCTGCTGTGGTTTGCATGTCAAATTGTATGATTTTTTTTATAAATAAACAACATCCTAAATAATAATAATAATAATCATCATCATCATCATTAATATTATTATTAAAGTAAATATATTTATAATAAATAGCCTCATTATTTATTTATTTATATGATTTATATATGATATTAGAATAGTGTTAGCTTTTGTAAATGATTTTATGTTATAGAATAGAATATGTAATGTTCAACTTCTCAATTATATTAGTAAAGCAAACATTGGCCCTATATGTTCCATTTACATGTGGAAAGCGAGTGCATGTTTTTACCAAAACTAATATTGGATTTTATTTTAAATGCGTGTTTGTGTAAAACAATATAATTTGCACAAAGAAATGGTGGGGTTGTTCTCTAAAGAAGTTACTCCACCCCGTTTAGAGCATCATTATGGGCGTTTTACGTTTTAGCTAACGTGGTTCAAGCGATGGATCTGCGACAGAGAAACTAAGGGTTTTGGGAAACACTCGTCACTACATTGTTCTTTCCCCAAACGATGCATCAAACTATGATAGTTCAGCCGCGAGTTACGTCGTTGTTTGGGAAACGCACCCCAGGCCAGGGCTGGCCAACTGAACCGCGCCTGAGCCCAATTCAGAGCACTCACACTTCTCAAACAAACCGGGAAACGCGCCTGGGCACGGTTCGGATAGCATAGTGTGAGTGTGCCTTTAGTTTTTGTTTTTTTGTTCGTTTTAGTTAACGATAATAACCTTGATAACAGAGAGTTAATGATAAAACAAACAATAATCTCATTCGAAATCAATAAAGAAAAACACAATGAGATTACATTGAGAAACTTAAATCATAAAAACTAACAATAATCAGAAAGGATGAGGCTAAAAGTCTGCGGCAAAATTCACCAGCCATTTTTGGATACTTTAATAAAAACCTACGATATGCAATTTTGCATCTGTAATGTGACATATTTACAAGTAACAAACCTCTTTTTTCCTTCAGAATAACATGCACTGATGAATCACGCACGGGAAGACCACAAACATGCGTCGCAAAAGTAAATAATGTAAATTTGACGACGCCTTGAAGTCTCCCGAGCGTTGAAAGAGCAACATCTGAGCGCTAAAACCGTCCTCTGGGTTCAGGAATCAGGTGCGACATTCTAGCGATCACGTCTTCAGCACGAAAGTTTAACCGCTGTCTGATTCCAAGAGTCATCTGAATATGGATGAGGCAAAAATTAGTTAAACAGAAGAGGCTGTCGCATTCATTAAGTTACCCCTACCCCCAGAAACACACTCACAATATTCATGCTGTTACTATGCAAATCAGTGCTAATGAGATGCTGATGATGTTTTTTAATCACAGGGGGAGACAGCGAATGTAGGAGGGAAGGTGAGGCGAACAAACAAAGCTCCTCACTCTGTAACCTCTCCGTATCAAACAATTCAGGCCAGAGAACGTACTTTCTTTCACGCTTTGCATAAACACGAGGACAGTTTGTTATTGCATGGAAGTTCAATTAAACATTAGAGCTTATGTAAACACTTCCTAAACCAAGTCATCTTTATGATTAAGTTGAAGAAAAGTGCTTCGGAATCCGTCTCTAGGAGCTGGCTTGAAGTTGCCGAGATGGGGAAACAGCGTTTAAATACACCCGCAGCGCGGCACTACGAATGAAGAGTAATGCTGTTGACGTGATGGAATTTCAAGAGACATCTATCCATAAATTCTCCGACTCAAAGAGAACACGTCATAAAATTTAGCTTAATGAAACGTGGCAGACGAAGTGATACAGATGCACGGTGATGGTATCTTAGCATATTTTTACATAAAACCCGTCACATATCTAAGGATTACTTTGTCAAAAGCAGCCAAAATGCACACTACACACCGTAACGGCTGGATTGATCAGAAAACGGTGCTCAGTCTCAAGTCTTCCATATGTTTCACTCATCACACCTCTATGCATTTAAATAGCAGACAATCTGACATTTTGCCTGTCGACTATATCGTAGAGCATTATTTATTTACCAGGCGGAGATGGGCCTAGCTGAAACCCAGTTCTTTATTTAGATTGAAAGCTCTCTCTTTCACTCTTTCTTTTTTTTTTACTTAAGTTCAACACAATCAATCCCAATTCAGTCCCCAAGACTTCGACCCATGATGTTTGATCAAAGCTTTCCCTTTTCCCTTCGTGTCTAACATTTTCCACAATGGCGGCCTAATTAGTATTCTCAAGCGGATGATCCGAAATAAGATATTTTTCGCCTTCTCTCAAACACACCAGCGGGACATTCGCGTATAGGGCTGATGAAGCAGGAATGGCAGGTTTTATGTCTATGTTTGGAAAGAATTACTCATTGTGTTTTTGCTGGCCGTACGTGCAGGAGTTCGGGCAGATGGGCACTGAATACATGGCGCAGATATGGAAACAATTTCAGCCGGAGATTTGGCAACGTCTAACGCCCGTCTATGTTTCATTTGCGGCAGAAATCAGTTTTCGGGGGAATGCTTTTGTTTACTGCTTGGGAAAAAAATGTGAGTTTTCTCATAATATTATCCTTTGGAAAAATAAATAAGAACATGATTTGGACCCCTGATTTGGGTCTGGAATTTGAGAGTTTACATGCTCCAGGTTTAAATCACAGCTTGGAATAAACCTCCATACTGATGTTATGTGCATGTCTTTGGGCTTCATATTGATGCAATCTATTTTTGCATGAAGTCTGATGTTTTATACATGCTGCAAGTCTAAATTACATCTCTAGAGAAACAAAACTCAAGTGTAAAACTACATCAATAGCGGACCAAACATAAATGCAAAAATAATGTCCATTTCCGAACAGGTTTCCCAAGCACTCTCCCCTTCTGCCTTTAATTGAACAAGAAGTTTGTCCCACCCCAAATTCACCCCACTGATTGTTCTGAAGTTGCTGTAAGGAAAGTTAAATTACCATTAAGAAACGTTTACAATTTTCAGATAAATTACCCTACAAATAATTTACTTTATACAAACTTAATACAGTTAGCTTAAAGTATACTTTACTAATACCTCAATATTACACCTATTTACATCCATTTTTTTTTTTAAGTTACTCTCTCCTCTGAGGAATTGGTTTGTTGTATTTTTCATTTGCATGAAAATATATCATACATTGAAAATAAAATCTGTTTCAATATAAATATTGCATATGTGCAAACCATCTCATTACATATGCAGTTGAAGTCAGAATTATTAGCCCCCTCCCCTGAATTATTACTTCCCCCCCTGTTTATTTTTCCCCCAATTTCTGTTTAACGGAGAGAAGATTTTTTTCAACACATTTCTAAACATAATAGTTTTAATAACTCATCTCTAATAACCGATTTATTTTATCTTTGCCATGATGACAGTAAATAATATTTGACTAGATATTTTTCAAGACACTTCTATACAGCTTAAAGTCACATTTAGATGCTAAACTAGGTTAATTAGGTTAACTAGGCAGGTTAGAGTAATTAGGCAAGTTATTGTATAATGATCGAAAAAAAAGATAGCTTAAAGGGGCTAATAGTTTTGACCTTTAAATAGTTCCTAAAAAATTAAAAGCTGCTTTTATTTTAGTCGAAATAAAATAAATAAGACTTTCTCCAGAAGAAAAAATATTATCAGACATACTGTGAAAATTTCCTTGCTCTGTTAAATATCATTTGGGAAATATTTAAAAAAAAAAAAAAATTAAATTCAAAGGGGGCTAATAAATCTGACTTCAACTATATATATATATATATATATATATATATATATATATATATATATATATATATATATATATATATATATATATATATATATATATTTGTAAATGAATAATTCCCGGAACAAAACCAGGAAATAAAGTTACAATGACCAATGTCAACCAAACAATTTCAGTTTTCGGCGATATCGCAATAAAGAGCATCACATTTCTGACCTGTCTTTATTTTGTGCCAGATAATGTTATAGGTCAGTCATGGACAATAAAAACATGTAACTACAAACATAAATCGTATGAACAATCACTATTCAGTTCACTTCACTATTATGTGATCTGTTTGCGCAGTTTCATCTTCGCAAGATCTCTTTCGATCAGAGTCATTATCAAATTTACTCGTGGTTTTAAAATATGGTTTGCCAATTTAAAAAATACAAATATCATTTAGGTAGGCCACTATGCCATTGTTTGTTTTTGCTGCTCACTCCGCGCGAAACGGTAATCACCGACCAATGAGAGTGATTGTGAACATAAGAAAGCCGATTGGCTGAAAATATTGTTGAGGGCCGATAGTTAAACGTGACTTTTGCTTTAACTTGCGCATGGTGACTACCGTCATGCGTGCGTGCACACACAATCCACGCAGCCTTTGCTTGCACTCATTTACACTCTCTGTCTCTTTCTCTCCCAAACACACTCACATGTAGGTATTTACTACACACAAGTTAATGCCGAATCCATTCAAATAAAAACCGGAACGCAAAACACGAATATCTGACATTTTCCGGAACAGGATCTGATAAGATCCGGCTCTAATTAAGATATATTTACAAATTATATATATATATATATATATATATATATATATATATATATATATATATATATATAATATATATATATATATATATATATATATATATACATACACATATACAGTTGAAGTCAGAATTATTCGATGCCTTGTTTATTTTTTTCCCCAATTTCTGTCTTCTAAGAGAAGATTTTTTCAACACATTTCTAAACAATAGTTTATCTATAGTTACAATAGTGTCATCTCTAATAACTGATTTATTTTATCTTTGCCATGATGACAGTAAATAATATTTGACTAGATATTTTTTAAGACACTCCTATACAGCTTAAAGTGACATTTAAAGGCTTAACTAGGTTAATTAGCTTAACTAGGCAGGTTAGGGTAATTAGGCAAGTTACTGTATAATGATGGTTTGTTCTGAAGACTATCGAAAAAAAATACAGCTTAAAGGGGCTAATAATTTTGACCTTAAAATGGTTTGAAAAAAATCTGAAACTGCTTTTATTCTAGCCGAAATAAAACAAATGAGTCTTTCTCTAGAAGAAAAAATATTTTCAAACATTCTGTGAAATTTTCCCTGCTCTGTTAAACATCATTTGGGAAATATTTAAAAAATTAAACAAAATTCAAAAGGGGTCTAATAATTCTGACTTCAACTGTAGTTTTAACAAAAAGAACATTAATTATCATATGTTTCTAAGACATATATATGCACCAGCTAAATAAATGTTATCATTTGTATATATGCAACTTTGTTATACAAATACTTCAATATATATTAAAAATACAACTGAAAAAAATCAATAAACAATTTATATGGCATAATATAAATGCAAATTGAGTGTCCCCCATTTTATTTTATTTTTCAGACAAATACTTTACACTTAAAGAATAAATTAATAAAATAAAGGTTCCAAATGGGAATTGTCACTGTAATGTCATAGAACCTGGGTGTCCTACCCAGCTTCTGGAGGGCCACTGTTCATTTATCTCTAGACACCGAAGTCTGAAGACGTCATGTGTGGTAAACTCTGTAGGATAGTGACCCTCGAGGAACAAGTTTGAACGCCCTTGGAACAAAAGAACCATTCTGGGTTCCACAAAGTACATTTTAGTTTCAGAACATTTCTAACAGAACCATGTTTTTTCTTAATGTGATGATCTAAACCCTTTCCTCTAAAAAGTACCATTTGCATGATGTGAAAGGTTATTTATATAACCATCAATGGCTATAAGTAACCTTTATTTGTATATAAAGGATCGTATTTAGTCAAAGATGTAAGTATGTTGAACATTGGTTCAACTGAAAATATGTTCTTGTTAAAATATGCAGAAAATGAATACAACATATTTCCCTTTAAATCACTTTAAATCAACTTAGATTGACTTATGCTAACCTAAGTTCTGATTTTAGGTGTTTAGTTATTTTTTTAAATGGTCATATTTTCAGGTTTTGCAATAGCAAAAACATCACAATTGACTGTTCCCTGAATTGAAGACTTTTGCTAATTAACCTGTATATTGCACACTATATTTTAGCAATAATTTAATTGCATGCATAAAAGCATTTGTGCATGCATTATAGCTTGACTGCAGGGTATGGAAGAGGTGGCCAGCGCCTGATGGTTGTTCAGGAGACAGCATCAGAATGCAGGGTTCGTTGTCTCCACTCTCCCCCTCTCCGTGCATAGAACAGCTGTGATGATTTCATTTACATACTAATAACCAGCCAGGACTCCGGCAACCACCGAGTGTTTGACTTTTATTGTCACTTGTGTCTCCTGCAGTTTAGTGGGAATGGGGAAGCCACGCATCAGTAAATAAGCGATAGAGAGGGGGCCGCTGTCGGCTGGCACGGTCTTGAGAGACCCGCTGGACGCCTTGATCGATGCTCTACGAAAAATCTGGAGCTAATTCTGAAAAAAATGCAGCGTGAGGTCTGAAAGTACACCAGGCATCTGGTTTTAGCTGATCCCGCGCTCTATTGTAAAGCCTCTTTTTACAACTGTCTTGTGCCTGACACCCTCGAGACGTCCGTGGACCGGCCCGTCGGCAGTAGCACATGGCAGCCATTAGAGTAACTCAATACCACCAATGGCTGCCTCATATGGAACTTTGATCACTTAAATCCAGCTTAAAGAAGCAGGGGCCACTTTCAAACCCCATATCGCTTTTTTTCCGCCCGTCTTGGAATTTTAATTTGATCCCTTTCGGGTTATTCGGAGATCTTCGAACTCGAATTAGGCTTGTGTACATTTCTGACCAGGAGCCTCACTGAACTCGGCACAAAAGACATGGTGGGGGTCTGAAATCTTAGAATCGCTCCCATGTTTGGACTAGTTTTCTGGAAGGAAGAAAAAAAAAGCAAGAGAGTGTATTTTTACTGGATTATTTAACACGTAACCTTGTGATTTTAATTGAAAACACACAGTCGAGTGCACACTTTACATACGCTTTTTTTATTTTATGATTTTAGCATGCAATAATGTTCCTACTCTACTGTGAAAGACTTTTTTCCTCCTTCTCATGTAATCCCAGATTTATTTATACATTTAGCGTTTGAATACCTGCCGAGGCCCATAAAGGATAGGACATAAGCGAGTCTAAATGTCAGTTCCAAATTTTACTGACAATTATTTTTGTAAAAAAAAAAAAAAAGCAAACGCTTCAAACGATTCGGTAACAAAAAGAAAGCGCACGGTTTGCAGATACTGCAGGTATTGGGAGGATATATGAATATTAATGAACGCTGTTGCCAGTTAATGTCACTCGCAATTGAAGGAGAAAAGATGCGAGAGGGAGAGAGGGAGACGAAAAAACAATGAGGACGGGAAATAAGAACGAAACAAAAGGAGAGAGGAGCAGACGAGCGAATGGACGCGCAGCAGACGAGAGGAGAGGCGTCTGGCAGCTTTATTAGTATTCATATGGCGTGCAGCTCTGGAGAGGATTAATGTACTCTGATGTGTAATATTCTGGCGAACAATTAATTTGCCTACAGTTTTGTCACGCTTGAAATTTAAGTGCTAGAACCGATCGATGGTCGCAGCTACTAATATGATCTCTGCAGGCCGCTTCTGCAGTCTCCGGTTTCATCATTTTTTTTTCTCTCTCTCTCTCACATCTCCTGTGACATGCACTGGTGCAAGGACACTCGAGGTTTTTCTTTCACACATGTGCATGCACATTTGCACAAAAATACTCGGCATATCTCGACACGCAAGTGTTTAGAAGGAAATCACATTTAAAACACTATAGTTTAACCACAATATTTTCAACAAATGCCCTAAAACAAGCTGCATTGTGCCTGTAGCTTCCATGTACAGTTGAAGTCAGAATTATTAGCCCCCCTGTTTATTTTTTTTCCCCAATTTCTGTTTAACAGAGACATTTTTTTTCAACACATTTCTAAACATAATAGTTTCTCATTTCTAATAACTGAATTTTTTTTATCTTTGCCATCATGACAGTACATAATATTTTACTAGATATTTTACAAGACACTTCTATACAGCTTAAAGTGACATTTAAAGGCTTAATTAGTTTAATTAGGCAGGTTAGGGTAATTAGGCAAGTTATAAGGAAGGTTTGTTCTGTAGACTATCGGAAAAAAATATAGCTTAAAGGGGCTAATAATTTTGACCTTAAAATGGCTTTTAAAAAAATTAAAAACTGCTTTTATTCTAGCCGAAATAAAACAAATAAGGCTTTCACCAGAAGAAAAAATATTATCAGACATACTGTGAAAATGTCCTTTCTCTGTTAAACATAATTTGGAAAAAAAAATAAAAAGACAAAAAATTAAAAGGGGGGCTAATAATTCTGACTTCAACTGTACATGCAATTGGCGAAAGAATCCTAAAATATCACATGACAAATTCGATTAATTCAACTTAATTGGTTTGTTTGTAAGCCTCAATGACCCAGAGATCAAATTCTACCACTGGTGTGTGCTTTTAAAAGTATTTGGAGGTTTAATTTAGTGTATTTGTATGTCATGCATAATGAGTTAATGCAAGGTACATAGAGATAAAAATGAAATAATCATAAATATTACCCATAAGATTGAGATTATGACTCTGAAAACAAAGTAATAATAATAATGTACTCACCCTTAAGTCATTGCAAAGCTGCAGATCCAAACAATAATAATTATAATTAATGCAACTTGACTGCATTGATATGTTATCCCCGGTTTCACAAACAAGGTTTAAGGCTAGTCACAACTAAATTGCATGTTTGAGCGATCTCAACTCAAAATAACTTGCAGTGAGATGTCTTAAAATACGTCAGTGTCATTTTTTTTGTCTCCAGGTGCATGCCAGTAATACATTTTTCTAAGGCCATTTTATAAATGTGGCTTAAGTAGCCTAATTTATCTAAGGCCTGGTCCTGGCTTAATCTAAGCGCTGTTTGTGAAACTGGGCCTATGTGTATTAAATAGTTATTCAGTTTCATTCATTCATTCATTTTCTTTTCGGTTTAGTCCCTTTATTCATCCGGGGTTGCCACAGCGGAATGAACCACCAACTTATCCAGCATATGTTTTACACAGCGGATGCCCTTCCAGCTGCAACCCATCTCTGGGAAGTTATTCAGTTTTTCATCATTCATTTTATCTGCATACGTCCTGCATTTACTACTTTCAAAATATTTAGTCTTCGACACAAATAATGTGTTATATATATATATATATATATATATATATATATATATATATATATATATATATATATATATATATACAGTTGTGTTCAAAATTATTCAACCCCCTGATTTATTAGCCCCCCTGTTTATTTTTTTCCCCAATTTCTGTTTAACGGAGAGAAGATTTTTTCAACACATTTCTAGTCATAATAGTTTTAATAACTCATTTCTAATAACTGATTTATTTTATGTTTGCCATGATGACAGTAAATAATATTTTACTAGATATTTTTCAAGACACTTCTATACAGCTTAAAGTGACATTTAAAGGCTTAACTAGGTTAATTAGGTTAACTAGGCAGGTTAGGGTAATTAGGCAAGTTAATATATAATGATGGTCTGTTCTGTAGACTATCGAATAAAAAAATTAGCTTAAAGAGGCTAAATTTTGTCCTTAAAATGGTTCTTTAAAAATTAAAGACTGCTTTTATTCTAGCCAAAATAAAACAAATAAGACTTTCTCCAGAAGAAAAAACATTATCAGACATACTGTGAAAATTTCCTTACTCTGTTAAACATCATTTAGGAAATATTAAAAAAAAGAAAAAAAAAATCAAAGGGGGTTGAATAATTCTGATTGCAACTGTATATATGTATATATATATATTGTATCTCCTTTAAATTATGGGAAATTATTATAGTTTCAAGTAGGCATGCGCACACAATTTGCCATTTTTGGTGACAAACAGATTCACTAACATGTGAATCGTCTAAACAACATTAATAGACGAAGAAAGTCATGCATAGTTGGCACGGCAGGTAGGTGAATAAATGAGCATAATTTTAGAGTTTTAGGTGGACTATCCTTTTGATTTCTTTATATTATGATAATATCAGCGATAGCAATTAAATAATCATAAATATTACCCATAAGATGGAGATTATGATTCTGAAAACAAAGTAATAATAATAATAATAATAATGTACTCACCCTTAAGTCATTGGTCCAAACACCATTCAGTTTAATGGACAAACAGGTCATACAGGTGGTCTTGATGCAACTAGACTGCATTGAAATGTTATGTGTATTAAATAGTTATTCAGTTTTTCATCATTAATTTTATCTGCACACGTCCTGCATTTACTACTTTCAAAATATTTAGTCCTCGACACAAAATATGTGTGTTTTATATATATATGTAACTCATTTAAATTATGGGAATATTATAGTTTCAAGTAGGCATGCGCACACAATTTGCCATTTTTGGTGACAAACAGATTCACTAACATGTGAATCGTCTAAGCAGCATTAATAGACGAAGAAAGTCATACATAATTGGCACAGCAGGTAGGTGAATAAATGAGCATAATTTAGAGTTTTAGGTGGACTATTCTTTTGATTTCTTTATATTATGGTAATCTCAGCGATAACAAATAATCAAAAATATTACCCATAAGATTGAGATTATGATTCTGAAAAAGAAAAAAATAATAATAATGTACTCATCCTCATGTCATTGCAAATCTGTTTGATTTCTTTTCCTTCTGTAAACAACAAAAGAAGGTCAATGAAGTCCAAACACCATTCGGTTTAATAGACAAAAATGGTCATACAGGGGTTCTTAATGCAACTAGACTATATTGAAATGTTTAATGTGTTTAATGAAATAGTTAAACAGTCCTCGTCACGAATATTGTGTATACACGCTCACCGGCCACTTTATTAGGTATACCTGTCCAACTGCACGGTAACGTAAATTTCTAATCAGCCAATCACATGACAGCAACTCAATGCATTTAGGCATGTAGACATAGTCAAGACGATCTGCTGCAGTTCAAACCGAGCATCAGAATGGGGAAGGAAGGTGATTTAAGTGACTTTGAACGTGGCATGGTTGTTCGTGCCAAACGGGCTGGTCTGTGTATTTCAGAAACTGCTGATCTACTGGGATTTTCACGCACAACTATCTCTAGGGTTTACAGAGAATGGTCTGAAAAAAAGAAAATATATGCAGTGAGCGGCAGTTCTGCAGGTGCAAATGCCTTGTTGATGGCAGAGGTCAGAGGAGAATGGCCTGTCTGGTTCAAGCTGATAAAGGGAACAGTAACTCAAATAACCACTCGTTACAACCGAGGTCTGCAGAAGAGTATCTCTGAACGCACAACACGTCCAACCTCGAGGCAGATGGGCTACAGCAGCAGAAGACCACACAGGGTGCCACTACTGTCAGCTTAGAACAGGAAACTGAGGTTACCGTTCACACAGGCTCACCAAAACTGGATAAGAGAAGATTGGAAAAACGTTGACTGATCTGATGAATCTCGATTTATGCTGCGACATTCGGATGTTAGGGTCAGAATTTGGCATCACCATGAAAGCATGGATATATTATAAAGATTATGAGAGTGTCATCTCAGATATGAATCATCTGAGACTAGTTTCTTGAACATGACAGTGAGTTCACTGTACTCAAATGGCCTCCACAATCACCAGATCTCAATCCAATAGAGCACCTTTAGGATGTGGTGCAACGGAAGATTCACGTCATGGATGTGCAGCCGACAAATCTACAGCAACTGCATGATGCTTTCATGTCAATATGGACCAAAATCTCTGAGGAATATTTCCAGTACCTTGTTGAATCTATGCCATGAAGGATTAAGGCAGTTCTGAATTCCAAAAGGGGGTCCAACCAGGAACTAGTAAGCTGTACCTAATAAAGTGGCCGGCGAGTGTAGATTCACTAACATGATTTCCAGTTATTGACTTTTTTCTCTTGTAAAACACAGAAGAAAAAGAAAATCAGTGAGGCCTTAACAACATTAATGGACAAAGAAAGTCATACATACTTGGCATGGCAGGTAAGTGAATAAACGAGCATCATTTGAAGTTTTGATTCCTTTATATCAGGGGTCACCAATCTCGTTCCTGAAGGTCCGGTGCCCTGCTGGGTTTAGCTCCAACTTGCCACACATTCCTGGGTGTTTCAAGTATACCTAGTAAGACCTTGATTAGCTTGTTCAGGTGTGTTTGATTAGGGTTGGAGCTAAAATCTGCAGGACACCGGCCCTCCAGGAACCAGTTTGGTGATCCCTGCTTTATATTATAGTAATCTCAGCGAGCTATAGTTTCAAGTGGCCATGCACACACAAGCGCTTGTTTTCTGTGACAACAAACACATTCACATAAATGAACTTTGACTTTCTTCCTCCTGCGAAACACAAAAGAAGATAAAAGGTCATTGGGGTGAAGACAACAATGGACAAAGAAAGTCATACAGGTTGGAAACAACATGAGTGTGAGTAAATGATCACAAAATATCACTTTAACTCCTTTAAATAGTGTGAATGTTATCATTTCAGGTGTTCACGCACACACAAACTGGTCGCTTTTAGCAACAACAGGGGGCGTAGGTGCTTACTTTAAGACTATCTGGCCGATAGTGTGTCCATCAGTGGAGAATATGCTGGATTGTTTGATGGCGGTAACCCAAAACTCTCTCCACAAGGGGAGGCAGCGCGGAGAATCAAAGAATTCCACATGTTCCCCTCCACACTTTGCTTCCCGATAACTTTCCTGATTTATAGGCGAGCAGCTGAGCGCAGCTGTGAGGTCTTTATTAAGTGCAAATCTTTATTGTGTGTGCTAAAGGCTGTAATCATATGTTTGTGACATTTTAAGAGGGGCATAATTAGTCTTCGGAGGCTCATAAAGGAATATATTCATTCTCAGCACGCATTAACAACCTGCGCAAGATCGCTTATCGCATTAACAGCCTGCGTGAGATTGCTTATTGCTTTTAAAGGCCTGAGCGTTAGCTATGGACGACGCCTTGTGACACTTTTCTTTCCCACATCCGTTCCAGTGTGGATTTGTAAGACCGTTGGCTGTGAATTTGAGCTCGATCATATTTTTTTTTGTATGAAAAGCTACTGCAAAAGAGCAGACATGATGAGGGAGAAGATGAAAGATTTGGGTGGTTAAATTTGCATAGCTTGGATGTAAGGTAACTGCTTTAACTCTCTCTGTGTCCAAACACATCCTTCACATCCGAGTGCTAATTTGCACGAGGTTATGACTTGGACTGTAAGTTTATCACGTAAAAGTTCTGAAACTCAAGAGGCTGATAATGTTTCACAGCAGCTCTAATGGAACTGAAACTCTCATTCATAAGAAATGCCTTGTGGGAAATCTCCTCGCACCAGCCGTTTTGGTGCAGAAAAGACGCTTGAAAGGGTTTAAAGTCAACATGAAACAGCATTTGTAACCCGTTTTACTTCTGAAATGTGTCATTTTTGGAATATTCAACTGAAAAAAAATGTAGGAAAGAATCGTTAGGGATTTGTTTTTGATGGCAAAAAAGTGGGTGTTTTATACAAAAATTGAACTAGACCTGAATGCAAATATGCAGCTAACTGTGGAACTTTGGCTAATATTAGGACTGATTACAAAAGCTTTTATTCTTTCACTAGGACCACATATATATATGTATATATATATATATATATACAGTAATTTAAGCCTAAATTAGATTGATTATACCCAACATTCATTCATTAATTTTCGGCTTAGTCCCTTTATTAATCCGGGATCGCCACAGCGGAATGAACCGCCAACTTATCCAGCACATGTTTTATGCAGCGGATGCCCTTCCAGCTGCAACCCATCTCTGGGAAACATCCACACACACTCATTCACACTCATACACTACGGACAATTTAGCCTACCCAATTCACCTGTACCGCATGTCTTTGGACTGTTAGGGAAACCGGAGCACTCGGAGGAAACCCACGCGAACGCAGGGAAATATATCCAACATCAAAAGTAAATAACAAATAGGATTTGCTGTATAAAGGCAGAAACTGAAGAGCATGCATCAAATCTTCTGACACTAAATATACCAGTAAATGAATTAATTAATTAATCTAATGAATTTATATAAGCCCAGTGTTTTTACATATTTTTACATAGCAAAAATGTTTGATGAAAATGTTAGGAGAAATAAGAACTATGCATTCATTCATTAAGCTGTGGTTCTCAAGCAGGTAGCCAGGGCCCACTTGGTGGCCTCAGCAAACTTCCAAGTGAGCTATATATATATATATATATATATATATATATATATATATATATATATATATATATATATATATATATATATATATATATATATATATATATATATATATATATATATATATATATATATATATACAGTTGAAACCAGTTGACATACACTGTATAAAAAGGCACATAACCATTTAAAAAAAGTCAGATGTTAATGTGACTAAACTTTTTCTCTTTTAGGTAAGTTAGGATTATCAAATTTGTTTCTGTTATGCTTAATAGCAGAATAATGAGAGAGATATTTTTTTTGAGAAATTGTTATAACTTTTCTTGAAAGTCAAGTTTACATACAATAAGATTATTATGCCTCTGAAAAAGCTTAGATGATGGTGTCAAGGTTTTGGAAGTTTCTGATTGGCTAATTGACAACATTTGAGTTAACTGGAGGCACAACTGTAGAATAGTATTTAAGGAAAACCTCAAACACACTGCTTCCTTGTGTGACAACATGGGAAAATCAACAAGCCAGAATCAACAACAAAGCCAGATTACAATTTGCTAAATTACACTGGGAAAAAGAATGACATGTCCTGTGGTCTGATGGAACTAAGATTGAACTGTTTGGCCGTAATGACCAGTGTTACATTTGGACAAAGGGGAAAGCTTACAAGCTTAGAAACACCATTCCAACTGTGAAGTATGGGGGCGGCAGCATCATGTTGTGGGGCTGTTTTGCTGCAGGAAGGACTGGTCCACTTCACAGCATAGATGGCATCATGAAGAAAGAACATTATGTAGAAATACTGATGCAACATCTCAAGCTATCAGTCAGTAAATTAAAACTTGGCCACAAATGAGTCTTCCAAACAAACCATGACCCTAAGCATACTGCCAAATGAGTTAAAATGTGCTTTAAGGACAACAGAGTGAATGTTTTGGAGTGGCCATCACAAAGCCCTGAGCTCATTCCTATAGAAAATTTGTGGGCAGAGTTGAAAAAGCTTGTGCGAGCAAGAAAGCCATCAAATCTGACTCAGTTACACCAATTCTGTCAGGAGGAGTGAGCCAAAAATCCTTAAAACTATTGTGAGAAGCTTGTGGAAGGATACCCAAAACATTTGACTAAAGTTATACAGTTTAAAAGCAAAGCTAAAAAAATACCAAGGAAATGTATGTAAACTTTTGACTGTCTAGAAATTAATAAAACAATTCTCAAAAAAAAAATTTCTCTCATTATTCTGGCATTTAGCAAATGTAAATGATTTAGGTAATCCTAACAAACCTAAAATAGTAAACGTTTAGTATGATTTACCATCATGATTTACTTTTTAAAAATGGTTATGTTCCTTTTTTTAGAGTGTATGTAAACTTCTGTTTTCAACTGTATATATAACAAGACATAACAATTTTTAATTTTAAGGTTAAATTGATATTTTAAAGTTTGATATTTTAATGTCTTGTCACCAAGACAATAATGTTCATTAATAAACAACATAGCCTCATTCTGAAAATGTAGCCCTATTTACATTTCTAGAGATCGCTAATTATGTAGTCAAAAGTATGTATGGCTGTATTTCGTCTTTAAAACGAGTGCTACGGTGTATGGCAGCTTTCCTTTTCGCGCTTTTCATTACCTCCATATGGAAGGCTTTCCCGCTGTTACTAGTTTGTCCAGTAGCTCGCCATGTACGGTGAATTTGAGGTGCAGAGAGAAGTTGACCAAGGCGACGGGGTTTGAGTCTGGTGAAGAACGGTTCCGGAAAGTAGGAAAGACAAAAACAAAAGACAAAAAATTAAATAAGTAAGCGTACCTCCTGGGATGTATTTGGAGCTGTCCAGAATTGTATATAGTTTTCAGAATGAGTCTGGATTGTTTATAAAACTTTTTTTTTCTAGCTATGCCAAGCTAGAAATATTTTACATTTTGAGACCCCTTTCAGGTAGAAATTGTGAGAATATATGCTTGGTAACACTTTAGTTTAAGTAACAATTCACACCATTTGCTTGTTACCTGGCTTATTACCTGCCTGTTATTAAGGTATAAACTGTTTATTAGCACTTATAAAGTATGATCCTGTTTTACCACTCAACTACTACCTTTTAACAAGCAGTAGTTGATTGAGCTTTATGTCTTACACAAACAAACACTGTTTGCTGTTTGTTCAAACTACTTATTTAAAATGAGCTGAAACAACACAATTATTGAGTTTTTATTGTGACAATTGAATTGTTTCATGTTCAGTCCACTTAAAATTGTGAAAAATAATAAGTTAAATTAAATTATGAATAAATAAAATGAATTAATTCTGTCAGTTTGTACCAACACAAATTGATTGTGTGTAACCCAACATTTTTTTTACAGTTTAGTTAATGGTTTGTTCATAGCTTGAATTGTACATAAAAAAAATCAACCCAGGCTCATTCTGAAAACGTATATACTGTATATACACCCTATATACATTTCTGGAGAGCACCAAATACGTCCCCAGAGGCACGCTTTTTTTGTAGTTTTTGTTTTTGCCGATTGTGTACGAAAATTTCGAAATTTTTTCATTTCGAAATTTTCTTTCGCGAGTGCCATTCGGCCGCAGTCGACTGACTGACTGACTGATCCCCCCACCCAACCTCTTCCCTAAACCAAACCGACAGTGTTTTAAAAAGCACCAATTGACCAGCGCCCACCCACTTCCCTAAACCCAAACGACAAAGCAATCCAAAAAAAGAAAAGCCAGCTGATTTTTACCATGTTTTCAGACTTTACCACATTCTCACCCTGTTATTTATTTGTTTATTTAATTTTTTGGCTTTTGTTTTAGCCTTACCTGCTTTCTGGAAACGTTCGAACCCAGTCGTCATGGCCAACTCTTCTCTGCATCCCAAGTCCGCCAACATACGGTGCAAACCACTGGACAAACTGGTAATAGAGGGAAAGCCATTTATTCAGAGGTAAGCTGTTAGCTGCTAACGTGAAAAGGAATGGTGTCATTCCACCTTGTAGCGTATTTTAAATGCACACTTCTGGCTACATAGTTTGCGATCTCCAGAAATGAATATAGGGCTACGTTTTCAGAATGAGCTAATAGTATGTGGATGCAGCCTTTATGATGCAAGCTGAGATTGCATTGCCCAGAGATGCAGTGTCAGATACAATACACTCGAGCTAGTGACATCACTGTGAGGGTTAGGGTTAGGCGTGGGGTTAGGTGAGTGCATTAAAAAGCATTGGATGCAGCTCAGCTTGCATCTGCACCAAGTCTGCAACCAGACCCCTCTCCAATGAGCCTTATGTTGAAAATAATGTGACTATGTGCTTATTTAAAAAAGATAAGAAAACCCAATCCGTTAAATTGCAAACAAATGTAAAAGGTATGAAACGGTTGCCTAGAGTCTAAAAGGTTGAAAAGCACTGCATCAAGTTAAACAGGTTCAGTTTGAGTGCATGCTGACTTTAAGCTGTGGGATTGTTTGTAGACGGGTCTAGCACGCTCAAAAGATGTAATGCATCCAGCTTTCTAAAAACAGAAGATGTAAATGGACAGATGTCCGTCTATCCACAGGGACCATCTGTGTCCCAAACAGTTTGTCCCAATCATCACCATGACCCTCAGCGTGAAAGACAAAACCTCAAACTGACATATAAGCTCATGGTCAAGTGTTGAAGTGCTGTTATAGCAGCTCTACATATACCATACGCACAAGACACAATAGTACCCTTCAAAAGACACTAGGCTACTGCAATTTGCACTGAATTTAAAAGCCACGAGCCTCTGTCTCAAACAAATCGAATTTACGAGCTATTTTTTGGTTTCAGCACTGCTCAGAAGCGGGTAATCCATAGCTCTTCCTGGCACGGCACTCGCACCGCACAGCTGACTGGCGTGTAAGACTGCCTCAAATTGGAGCAATTGAGCTCAAGCTAAAGCAATTACATCCTTTGTGTTCTCTACTGGGGACGTGACTAAACTGTGCTCATGATGAACCAAGAGGCCAAGATCACTTGAATAACCAACAAGTAACTGAAGGTAGAGCTCCAAATTACCCACCTACATTACCTAAGCACACCCGACAAGGAATGCAATGATATAGGCAGTTCAGCCGATAGCGAAATTTAGCTGATAATTGTTTGAGACCATCTTATTCGTGAATTACACTGTAAGAATTATTAATTCATTCATATTCTTTTCAGCTTAGTCCCTTTATTAATCCGGGGTCGACACAGCGGAATGAACCGCCAACTTATCCAGCACATGTTTTACGCAGCGGATGCCCTTCCAGCCGCAACCCATCTCTGAGAAACATCCAACCACACTCCATTCGCTGTGGACAATTTACCCTACCCAATTCACCTGTACCGCATGTCTTTGGACTGTGGGGGAAACCGGAGCACCCGGAGGAAACCCATGCAAATGCAGGGAGAACATGCAAACTCCACACAGAAACGCCAACTGACCCCGCCAAGGCTCGAACCAGCGACCTTCTTGCTGTGAGGCGACAGCTCTACCTACTGTGCCACTGCATCGCCCACTGTAAGAATTAAAGAAAGAAAATTCATACACACCCATAAAATTGTGGCAATTATTTTAAGAACGTATTTATGGAAAATTTCTATTTGACTTTGTATCAATGAATCACATTTGCAGTTTATATTAAGATCAACTGCCAGCTTTTTAAGAAATAATTATAAAACTTTGGCGAATAGAAATGAACATGTATTGAAATGTACAGAATGTATTCTGTTTGATTAATATACTGTAATTGAGAACATAGGCAAATTCTGAAAACGTAGCCCTATATACATTTCTGGAGATTGCAAATTATATAGTCACTTGCCGGCAGCTAGCTCTCTGCAACTCTCACATGGTCACCCACTGAAGCTAAGTAGGCTGCACCGGTCAGTACCTGGATTGGAGACCACATGGGAAAGCCAGGTTGCTGCCGGAAGTGGTGTTAGTGAGACCAGCAGGGGGCGCCCAACCTGTGGTCTGTGTGAGTCCTAATGCCCCAGTATAGTGACGTGGACTCTATTGCTCGTGAGCGTCGTCTTTCAAATGAGACATATATATATATATATATAGCAAGGAAATTTTCACAGTATGTCTGATAATGTTTTTTCTTCTGGAGAAAGGCTTATTTGTTTTATTTCGGCTAGAATAAAAGCAGTTTTTAATTTTTTAAAAGCCATTTTAAGGACAAAATTATTAGCCCCTTTAAGCTAATTTTTTTTTCGATAGTCTACAGAACAAACCATCATTATACAATAACTTGCCTAATTACCCTAACCTGCCTAGTTAACTTAATTAACCTAGTTAAGCCTTTAAATGTCACTTTAAGCTGTATAGAAGTGTCTTGAAAAATATCTAGTCAAATATTATTTACTGTCATAAAGATAAAATAAATCAGTTATTAGAAATGAGTTATTAAAACTGTTATGTTTAGAAATGTGTTGGAAAAATCTTCTCTCAGTTAAACACAAATTGGGGGAAAAATAAACAGGAGGGCTAATAATTCAGGGGGGCTAATAATTCAGGGGGGCTAATAATTCTGACTTCAACTGTGTGCATATATATATATATATATATATAGAGAGAGAGAGAGAGAGAGAGAGAGAGAGAGACAGAGAGAGAGAGAGAGACAGAGAGAGAGAGAGAGAGAGAGAGAGAGAGAGAGAGAGAGAGAGAGAGAGAGAGAGAGAGAGATAGATAGATAGATAGATAGATAGATAGATAGATAGATAGATAGATAGATAGATAGATAGATAGATAGATTAGCATTATAGCATTATCCCCAATATCGCGACAAGCCCAGAACATTTTTTGAGCACAAGGCAAAAGAATTGACACACACCCAAAATGAGGTGAGGTGACGTCACAGCTACTAACAAGAAAGTATATTGTACAGTTGCTGAAAAAAATTGCCAAACCAAAGAAAGGGCAAACAACTGCAGAAACTTGATTTTGTCAGGCGCAACAGAGATTGTCAAGGATTTATTTGGAGAGGATGAATCAAAACAACTGGCCAAGATACCATTATCAATTAATACAGTCAAATGTTGCATCGCAACAATTCAATTCAGTTCAAATCACCTTTATTTCTATAGCGCTTTTACAATGTAGATTGTGTCAAAGCAGCTTCACATAGAATATTATAGTAAATTGAAACAGTGTCAGTTCAGTTTTCAGAGTTTAAGTTCATTTCGGTGTAGCTCAGTTCAGTGTGGTTTAATAATCACTACTGAGACCAAACATTAAAAAGCAAATCCATCGATGCGCAGCTCTACAGATCCCGAACCATGCAAGCCAGTGGCGACAGCGGCGAGGAAAAAACTTCAGCAATTGGCGAAAGTGAAGATTTAAAAAACTTCGAGAGAAACCAGGCTCAGTTGGGCACGACCATTTCTCCTCTGGCCAAACGTCTTGTGCAGAGCTGCAGTCTAGGCGCGGGAGGCTGGAGAATGCTGGACCTCAGCAAAGACTCGTCTGTCCCTCCAGCATCACAGGAATCAGTCTCATGCTCTCCACTCCTCCATGACCACCACAGCAGCTGCTCAGGATACGGCCTGGTCCAGGATTATGGAAACCTTGGGATCATCTCATCGCTGGTCTTGGATCGAAGACGTGAGGGATCAAGGGAAACAATGTCAGAAGATGTGAGAGATCAGCTTTGTACGCGACTTGAGGATGATATGCGTCTTGATCTGTCAAAGATCTCTCCATGTATTGACCAAATTATTACCCACTGCCAGCAGCAATCCTCACACTTGATTGATAAAGAATAACAAATAACGTGCAAGTACTAAATTGTAATAGCCAATATTAAATGTTTCCTTTATACACCAGTGTGAATACTGATATTTTTGTTATTGAATTTCAAATAGAGCCAATTTAAAGGTCAAAAGTCTTACGTTTTTCAGTTACAAATGGCCTACTGATGCTTTGCTTTTATATTTTACATTAAGCTATTATCTGTGCATCTCTAGATATAGATAAACCAATGCAATCTCACGGTAATTCGTAACTTTTTGATTTAGTGGCTAATTCGTACGAATTCGTACGATGTAATTCGCACAAATTAATACGATTTGCTCATCACCCAATGACGATTGGGGTTAGGGGTTAGGTGCCACGCCTCCTTTTTAAAATCGTACATTTTCGTACGACTCAACTCGTACAAATTCATACGAATTAGCCACTAAACTGACAAAACGTAAAATACTTACGTTTCCTTGTGAGATTCGGCTGTAATTGTAACCAGGGGATGTGACACTGACAATAGGGGTGCGCATCCACATGCAGGTTTATTAGCTGGATGGTCAGGCAAGCAATGATCAGAACAGGAGCAAACAGATGTATGAGGGCAATCCAGAGTCGTGGTCAAAATAACAGGCAGATGGTCACAAGGCAGGCAGCAGACAGGAATATAACAGGACAAGGCTAGGTTCAAAACACGGCAAGACAAGGCAAAGGAAAACGCGTTGTGGTGTCACTAAACAGTAGACAAGACTCGACCCTGGAGTGAGTGTGTGTGCTGCTTATGTACTGTGTGTAATCAGTCTTTGACAAGCCTTCGTGGTGTGTTTGCAATCAGTCAGGATGAGGAACATGTGTGTGTGATTGGAGTGCATGTATGGAGTTGTAGTTCATTTGATGGTGGATTTGTAGTCTTATGTGAGTGTGAATGTTTTCCAGCGATCTCTGGTGGTTAGATCGCTGGTGATCATGACAGTAATAAACATCATTTGTTTGAAAACAACATTTTTTGTCATCTTTACTGCAAACTTATATGAACGATAAAATCATTAAATGTGGAGGGGGGCCTTATAATATTTTTCCGGGGGAAAAGGGGGTCTCAGGCAAAAATAGGTTGGGAACCACTGGCCTATGGTATGGTATATTGCACTTAAAAAAAGTTTTTGCTGTCCTAAATGTTTTACTTTAATCAAATCTAACTTTTCTAGTCATCTCAACTTGCATCAAACTGACTAAACATATTAAGGTCAACTTAAAAATGCAACTAAATCCTGATTAACTTATTAAAATAAGTTAAAGTAACATAAAACCATTTGTTGTCATCACTTTTTATCATATAATTTTTTTTCCTGTCATCCATCTTGCATTCCTTTTACACGCTATTCCCTTACACAACAAGCAAACAGATGAAGTGTGTCACTGCATGCATAACCTCACAGAAACTCCTTACGAAAGGTGTGCAGCCTCACTGCCTGACACAGCGGTGCTTTAATTGCCCCGGCGAGGGAGCAGAAGTGTGGGGGCCGTAAATAAAGATTTCAGAGGGGGATAGGAGGGTGTTGTCAGGGCTGCGGGCCGTTGGGACGTCTCTCCGCTTCTCTGGTTCACTGCATGCTGGCGAAGCTCCAGACCTCATTGCATAAGACAGCAAGACATGATGTAAGTGCATCAGTAAGGGGCAAACTTTATTTATATATTTATTTGTGCTTCGTAATAAGGTCTGAGTAGGAATGAGCATGATTTCAAATGTATAAAATCATGATATTATATTACGTACAAATATAAAAAATGTTATCAAGCTAGATTTGCAAAGTTGTACTACCTACTGCGCCACTGCGTTGCCCTTCATACTTTGTTATTGATTCATTTTTCATTACTAAATTAAGTATTGCATTATTTGCAAACTAGTTTTTTTAAGAATAGTTGGTTGTTTTTTTAAGATCATTCAGACTGCGTAAGTAAATGATTAATAAACTATTCAAATTAACTAGAGGTGGGCATAGATTAATTTTTTTAATCTAGATTAAAATGGCTCATTTGAATTCTGCCGAAGGTATTCAGAATATGTGTGTTACCCAAATAATAAGTCTTTGAGAGCGGGTTTCTCAAGCCGGGTGTCGCATTAGACCAGGGTCTCATCTCCAAAATGCATCACAAACTGCTTGAGAAACGATTCTACTATGAAAATTGGTGATGAAAATAAATGATGTTCAATAAGATGTACTTGTGTTTACTAACTGTTTATTCAGTTAAACATGAATTTTGAACTGTAGGTCTACATAAGCTCCAAACAGCGAATTCTGATGAGCTTAATCTGACTAAAGTCATCACTGAAATGGAATTAAGACGTGGAGTATGCAGATATTAGTGGCATTATTGAAGTAAACACAGCGGTCTTTAGGACCTTTCGCCATATTTTCCGACAAGGATACAAATCTAAGTATCATCTTTTGATCTTTTGATATGTACTTTTAGAGAAAAATGATGTCCATATATATGGACTTGTGGTCCGAATTTACATAAAACACTTTTTTTCCGAGTTTTCTTTTATGCATATTTAACATAGAACTTTTTTTTTTACTAGCTTTGACTATCAGTGAGTAAAAACAACATTGTTTTCCCATTTTGGACAGTTAAAAAAAGGGTTTGGGACATTTCATATGCTGGAAAACAGTTGCAGGATGACACTGTATGTCTGTAACAAAATATAAAACATTCAAAGTTTTTTAAATAGCCACTTAAGAGCTAAAATGGGCTGTCCACGTATGTGGACACTCGGGCCCTAGGAGGTTATTATATGCCATAATAAAAAGATATATGAATGTTAATTTCAATAGTTTATTAATCATTTACTAACTCATTCTGAATGTTTTCAAAAAACAACCAACTATTCTTAAAAAAAATAGTTTGTAAATAATGCAAACTTAATTTAGTCATGATAAAGAATCATTAACAAAGTATGAAAACACAGTCATTAAGCACATTATAAATGTGCTTGTAAGTCAAGAATACAGCATTTGTAGCTGTATTTATAAACTGCTTACTAACATCTATTACTGTAGAGTTAATGCTTAGCAAATAATGAATTAACTACTGTATTTGCTAGTGCTTAATAAATGATTCATAGCTTATAGTTATTATAAAGTGTTACCCAGTACTTTTTTTTAATCAGTTCTACACTGTAAAAAAAAAACTGTGTTGTTTCAGATCATTTTAAATAAGTTTTTTTTTTTGTTTACCAAACAACATCATTTTTAAGAGTGCACTGTAGAAATTGCAGGGTTCCACACAATTCCTACAAGTTGTCACAACACAAATCAATTAAGTTAACTTAATTGTTTTTACAAATTTGAGTGAATTGAACATAAAACAATTAAACTGTCCCAAAAAATGTAAGAGTTGTGTTGTTTCATCTGATTTTAAATAAGCAGTTAAACAAACAGCAAAGAATAAAAAGAAAAATTTTGTTTGAGTGTGTACACGGAAATGAGCATTTAGTTTACTTTTAAAAAAGACATTGCCTTAAATTTATTAGGTAAATGAACTATGAGCATAATTCTAAACAATTAAGTTACAACAGAATTACTCGGATTTGTTTAAGTATAATCAACTTGTCATTTTTAAGACAATGGATTTACTCGCTTTTTTTTTAAGTACTCGCTTTTTACAGTGTACTTGCTGTTTTATTAATTCTAAAATTAATGAGATATTTCAGTAAAATTGCTGTTAAGAATATTTGAGGAAATTACCTAAAAGTTCTGTAAAATGTTTAAAGATGATTGCATGGTTTAAATATTTTGTATTTGAAAACAAGAGAAATTACTGAGTGTGAAAATAATTTTGGCAAGCGCAAAGAACAAACATCTAAACACAAAAAAAAATCTGTTTGCGATTTCATCTTCTTCTTTTTTTTTTTTTGCATGCTGAGAGGCTGGGTTTTTTTCCCCTCCGAATTTGTCATGTGGGAGCAAACGGTTTAACACATTAGAGGAGAGAGTCAATTGAGTCTTTTGTGAGCCATCTGGAAATACCCGACTCGACAAAGCTTCGGCTCTGGTGCCGTATATCAATGAGAGAGACACAGTTTCAGCTCCGCCACAGGCAAAAGACGTCTCAAATCAGCAAAATGGAGGATTTAAAAAAGCATGAATGATTCAGAGCATGTTTAAGATACAAAAATACATTCAAGTTTGCCGCACTAAAACATCTTTGACACAATATTAATCCTAGATACAACACGCAGAAGTAATCTGAACTGCTTTGAACAAGATTTCAGCATTACACAAAGCATGTTTTATTGCTCAGATAATGTTCCTTAGTACCTCAAAGCACTCTCAGTTATGCGTTATGGAAGTATCAGCGTTTTTAAAGAATTTTAAAGAGGAATAAACAGACACAGATGGATAACTAACTGCCATACAGCGCAAGTACAGAGCTATAAAATTAATATACAGTTAAAGTCAGAATTATTAGCCCCCCTTACATTTTTTTTTCTTTTTTAAATATTTCCCAAATGATGTTTAACAGAGAAAGGAAATTTTCACAGTATGTCTGATAATATTTTTTCTTCTGGAGAAAATCTTATTTGTTTTATTTCGGCTAGAATAAAAGCAGTTTTTAATTTTTTTAAAAACCATTTTAAGGACAAAATTATTAGCCCCTTTAAAGCTATATATTTTTTCGATAGTCTACAGAACAAACCATCATTATACAATAACTTGCCTAATTACCCTAACCTGCCTAGTTAACCTAATTAACTTAGTTAAGCCTTTAAATGTCACTTTAAGCTGTATAGAATTTTATTGAAAAATAGCAGGTAAATTATTATTTACTGTCATCATGACAAAGATAAAATAAATCAGTTATTAGAAATAAGTTATTAAAACTATTAGGTTTATAAATGTGTTGAAAAAAACATTTGAAAAAAATAAACAGGGGGGTTAATAATTCAGGTGGGCTAATAATTCTGACTTCAGCTGTAAATATCAACACTGACATCCAAGAACATTAATCAGTGACACACTCCAGCCCCAAACACACTTTTTTTTTGTCAGGCTGATCAGCACTCATCAGTTTCAAAAGCACTGAGATGACCAATAAAAATATAGTAGGTTATACAGTTTACAAAATCAGAGAAAAACTCCAGTGCTAAGTGTCAGATTAACATTGAAAAACATTAATATCCAATTATAGCTTAATAATTTAGAATTATGCCTAGTTATTTACTTAATCATTTTAACCCCTTCGGACCATGTGTCCATTACAGTAGACATCACATGTTTTTTGTGTTTCCTGAACACTTCATCTCATTTAAAGCCTGCAGCCTATGAGAGTGGACGATTGTCATCCAATCAAATGGCTGTAAGGCTCGGCATGGGGTCATTTGAAGCAGCATGGCATCACTTCACTCCAGACACAGACGTAAGCCACATTTACAATGTTTTTAATTTTAGATTTAGTGATATGTTTGCCAATATTTCATAGATTGTATGTAAAAAAGAGGGATTGCACTTACTAATTAAGGTTTAAAATCTTTTGTAACATTGCAAGCTTTAGATCAGGATTTTTTCAAATATGTCTGTCCATTAGGATGGACAATAGGTTCAAGATCTGTTACTGAAAGTAAATCTCCAGTAATGCTGACTGAACTGTTTCAATATAAATTAAACTACATCAATGTATTAATTCATTGCTGAAACAATTTCATTTGCTGAAAATACAGATCTTGAAGGTCTTGAGCATATAGCAGATCTCAGATGTGGAGTGATGAGGAAGATGGAAGATAATTTTTTTTTATAAACAAATCTAGGCGCAATCTATACAACAAAAACCTCAAAATTAAAGTAAAAATGTTACAATCTTATGATTTTGAAAATAAATTTCAAGATTATACCAGCAATCATGTATGTTTTTTTAGTATTTTATGTTGGTATAATGTTAGAGAAGTACAACTGTTCTGACGTGGGGTGCGTTTCCCAAACAACGACGTAACTCGCGGCTGAACTATCATAGTGCGGTGCATCGTTTGTCAAAAAAACGATGTAGTGACGAGTGTTTCCCAAAACCCATAGTGTCTCTGTCGCAGATCCATCGCTTGAACCACATTAGTTATAACGTAAAACGCCCATAATGATGCTCTAAACGGGGTGGAGTAACTTCTTTAGAGAACAACCCCATCATTTCTTTGTGCAAATCATATTGTTGTACACAAACACGCATTTAAAATAAAATCCGATATTAGTTTTGGTAAAAACATGCACTCGCTTTCCATATTAATTAAACTAAATGTAAATGGCACATATAGGGTCAATGTTTGCTTTACTAATATTATTGAGAAGTTGAACATTACATATTCTATTCTATAACATAAAATCACTTACAAAAGCTAACACTATTCTAATATCATATATAAATCATATAAATAAATAAATAATGAGGCGATTTATTATAAATATATTTACTTTAATAATAATATTAATAATATTAATGATGATGATGATGATTATTATTATTATTATTATTATTTAGGATATTGTTTATTTATTTAAAAAAAAATACAATTTGACACATGCAAACCACAGCAGAAAGTTCTAACCAACAGACCCATGTCATATACAGCAGAGAAACTTAATAAATAACCCACTATAAAATAAAAGAATTAACGTATGCTATGTTTTTTATTTTCACAAGCTTTGGAGACGTAACATAATTTCCGCTTTTAAATATACCTTTAGCTTTCGCCATGAGGCTGTGTTCAAAATGATATCAATGTTTTCAAAGTGCACTGCGAAGGGAGCACAATTGTAAACATGAAGATCGCTAAAACTGAACTGTAAAAATACTTTGAAAGCAAATTACACCTAAGAGAGATGACCTTAATGCTTTTTATTTTTAATAATTCCAACTTTGAATGTTAAAATGTTCTAAATGAATAGGGCATAGGGGGGATAAGTGGGAATAGAACACAGCCAGGAACTATGCTTTTAACTACAGCTCCAGAGGTGTCGTTTCAAGTGCTCAAGTTTGCAACGCAGTTTGCGAATGTTCGTTGGAGCGATGGATTCGGGAAACAGCAAATCAACGAACTATGTTTGTAACGACGGAACTTGCGACCTTAGTTGGCTAACGATGGTTTTGGGAAACGTACCCCTGATGTCTATTAAAATATACACAAAAATATATAAAGGGTGTTGAATTTGTATTATTAAAAATTTGGTCTCATTTATAGAAGTCTTAAGAACTGTGAAAACATACGTTTACATTTTTCAGAAACGGATGGGGTTAAGGTAATGGGTTTACTCACTTTTTTTTTAATTACAGTGTAGAACTGATTTTAAAAAGTACTGAAATTACCCTTTTTTTCAACCCAGGCTCATTCTGAAAACGTACCTCTATATACATTTCTGGAGACCACGAAATATGTTCTTGAAGGTAGGATTTTTTGCAGGTTTTGTTTTCGCGAATGCACGAGAGGCCACTGTGTACACTTTTTGAGATCTCAAATTTCTCTTGCGAGTGACATTCGCGCCTGCTGTTCTTGCGTAAATCCACCAGAGGCTGCTGTTGACTGACTGTTTGACTGACTTAATGACTGACTGACTGACCGACCAGTCGACTGACCCACCCTCCTCCTTCCCTAAACCCAACCATTTTTATCGATTGACCCGTCCACCCACTTCCATAAATCTAATCAACATTTTTCAAAAGCAATCCAAAAAAAGAAAAGCCCTCGTCTGATTTTTACCACGTTTTCAGATTTTACCACATTCTCCAACACGGGCGTAGTCCCATGGACGTTTCTGAAGGCCTCAAATTATGTAGCAGGAGGTACGTATGGCTGCATTTCATTTTTTTAAGCGAACGCCACGGGGCGGTATGACGCCATTCCTTTTGGCGCTTACCAGCTGACCGCTTACCTGCGTGTGGAGGGCTTTCCGGCTGTAACCAGTTTGCCCAGTTAGCTCGTCCTGTACATCGGCAGACTTGAGACACAGAGAGGAGTTGACCACGACGACGATGACCGGGTTCGAGTCCAAGGAAGATGTGCTATATATTAAAATATAAAAACGTGGTAAAAACCAGACGAGGGCTTTTCTTTTTCTGGATGGCTTTTGCAAACCGTTGGTTGGGTTTAGGGAAGTATGTGGGTGGGCGGGTCAATCTGTAAAATTGGTTGGGTTTAGGGAAGGAGGAGGGTGGGTCAGTCGATTGGCCGGTCGCCCAGTCAATCATTCAGTCAGACAGACAGACGGTCGGTCGACAGTGGCATTTGGTGGGTTTACGTGAGAACAGCGAGGGTGCGAACGGCACTCGCAAGAGACATTTGAGATACGAGAAAGCGCACACAGTGGCCTCTTGCGGATTCGCGAAAACAAAAACTGCAAAAATACGTACCTCCCAGAATGTATTTTGCGCTCTCCAGAAACGTCCACGGGACTACGTTTTCAGAATGAGCCTGAGTTGACATTCTCACCCTGTTATTTACTTGTTTATTTTATTTTTTTGCCTTTTGTTTTTCTCTTACCTGCTTTGTGGAAACATTCTTTGCCGGAATCGACCCCGTCGTCGTGGTCAACTCCTCTTTGCGTCTCAAGTCCGCCGACATACACTGCAAACAACTGTACAAACTGGTAACGGTGGGAAAGCCATCCACACAGAGATAAGTGGTCAGCCAACGCAATCTCACGGCAATTCGTAACTTTTTGATTTAGTGGCTAATTCTTATGAATTCGTACGATCTAATTTGTACAATTTATTACGATTTGCACATCACCCAATGACGGTTCGGTTTTGGGGCGGGGTTGGATGCCACGCCTCCTTTTTAAAATCGTACATTTTCGTATGACTCAACTCGTACGAATTAGCCACTAAACTGACAAAACGTAAAATACTTACGTTTCCTTGTGAGATCAGGCTGGGTCAGCTGTTAGCGTGAAAAGGAACCGTGTCATTCCGCCCCGTAGTGTTCATTTTAAAGACGAAATGCAACCATACATAACTCTGTCTACATAATTCGCAATGTTCAGAAATGTATAGAGGGCTACGTTTTCAGAATGAGCCTATGTTGGATACAAGCATATACTACTGATTATTTCCAAAGAAGCTTAACAAAAACCGTAATAAATAAATATATGTGCACCTCATGCTCAACTAGCTGCTGTCTTCCTCCAGAAAGCCAGTCTATTATAGGAGTAAAGGTCAGGCGAGTAATTTAGATCACAGCCTCTTCTAGTCAGTTAATGGGATTGTTTGGTCAGAGCTGGAGTGTATAAGCACCAAGACTCCGTAAACATCTCAGGGCAGCGGCCGGGCAGTCTGTTTACAACCTGCACAATTACCAAAGTCAGAAGGGCCTCGGGTCACGGAGATGTCTTCCTCAGGCGACCCCAGCAGTCTCGATCATTCCCTCCGAGATGATGGGAGGACACGTGTTGTGTCGCCCGAAGCCTATTCTTGATTATGGAGCACAGTTCCACCATAAACCCGCATTGATTATTAACTCCAGCTCCAGTCCTTAAAAGCTGCAAGAGGTCAAATCCTAAACAAGGACATTTTTACCTGAGATGAAATGTCTTCATGTTCTATATATTCTAGAATTTGAACTAGGATGAAAGAAAATGAAATATATTATTTGATTCACAATTGACCATATGAATGGAATGTTCTTAAGTTGGCCAAAAAATGTTTGCTGTGGCTGTATTTATAGTGTAATAATTAGTAATAGTAATAATTAGTGTAATAAGTTGAATAATTAGAACATAGTCATTTAAATAAACTTAAGAATTCTTAGTTGCTATATCGTAAAACAGAGATTTAAAGTGAGGCAAAACTAAGTACTCCAAAATTGTTCATAACCCTGGGAAAAACACAGGCTCATTCTGAAAATGTAGTCCCATGGACGTTTCTGGAGACCGCCGGAGGTACGTATGGCTGCCTTTAATTTTTTAAACGAACACTATGGGTGGTATGACACCATTCCTTGTCTTGTTTACCAGCTGACCGCTTACCTCAGTGTGGAAGGTTTTCTCGCTGCAACCAGTATAATCGTCCCGTTAGCTCGTCATGTACGTCGGTGGACTTGAGATGCAGAGAGGAGTTGACCTCGACGACGACGAGGTTCGAGTCCGGAGAATAACGGTTCCAGAAATCAGGTAAGACAAAAACAGAATCCAAAAAAATAAAATGAAAAAGTGAATAAGAGGGTGAGAATGTGGTAAAATCTGAAAACGTGGTAAAAATCAGACGAGGGCTTTTCTTTTTCTGGACGGCTTTTGTAAACCATTGGTTGGGTTTAGGGAAGTAAGTGGGTGGGCGGGTCAATCAATAAAATTGGTTGGGTTTAGGAAAGGAGGAGGGTGGGTCAGTCGATTGGTCTGTTGGCCAGTCAGTCATTCGTTCAGTCATTCAGTCAGTCAGACAGACAGTCAGTTGACAGCGCCCTCTGGTGGATTTACGCCTGAGCAGCGGGTCCGAATGGCACTCGCGAGAGAAATTTGAGATATGAAAAAGTGTACACAGCGGCCTCTCGTGGATTTGCGAAAACAAAAACTGCAAAAATACATACCTCCCGAGATGCATTTCGCAGTCTCCAGAATCGTCCATTGGACTAGGTTTTCAGAATGAGCCTGGGTTGGAAATTGTAACGGAAAGTTACTTTTATTTTTTTATTTTATTTATTTTTTGTATTTTTAGGACCGGAAATGACAAAGGCTTCTCCCAAAGGATAATAAGACAATATACAATATGCATCAACAATTCTCAGAAAAAAAAAAATCTAGCTTTTATTTAGATTTGAACAAAAGTGTCATGTTCACAATTATTCATACCCTTTGTAAACTGTCACAGTCTATGGAAAAATCTGAAGTTCTTTACATTCCAAAAAGTCCAAGCTGTTTGAAAGTATCATAATTACCCTGAATCATTGCGAACAGCAGTTTCAGGCCCAATCCCAATTCTATTTTTGTACCCCTACCCCTTCCCCATGGCCCTTGAAACAGAGTGTGAAGGGAAGGGCTTCAAAATTTACCCTTAAGAAATGGGACAGCACTACAGCACCTGCACACATCCTCATATGTAATCGTGATCTCTTGCTTCATATGAGATCAGACGATCACGACTGCTGTAGCTATACCAGTTGTGTTATTTTTTGGTATTTATCTTCAGGAAATCACTGAAGGCATATATTATGTTATCATAACGATATAATGTGGCATAAACCTCATAACTGTACTGTGCATTTACACGGTGGCCATATTCATCTATGTAAACACACATGCAACAACATTAACATTATAGCAGACACTGTAAAAAGCTCATTCCCAGCCACTAGACTTTTCTGACAGGGCACTCGAGTGTCATCGAGTGACAGTATGTTGTGGGACTGCTATACAGGAGTTAATATTAGGGATTATAGATAGCGAAATTTAGTGGTTTTTATTTTAGCGTTGTAAAAAAAAAAGCATGATGGTAAAACACAAACGCGATTATGAATATATTAAAACATATGCTTGTTTGTTATAAAAATTCATAAGAATGACAAAAAATACTTATTTTTGTGCATCTCCTTACTTCCGTGTGCAGCCATGCTGCCGTTGTAGCTGCTGTATTGTGGGAAATTTTCTTACCGCTTGGTTTCAAGTGTGGTCTTGAAAAAACTTCGTTTCAAATGATATCTAGCCCTTCCCCTAAGCCCTACATCTTCAAGCTAAAGAGAATTGGGACACCCCTACCCCTTCACATGAACGTGCAAAACGAGGAGTAGGGGTAAGGGGAAGTGCTAAGGGGTATAATTGGGATTGGGTCTTAATCAACTCAACAGGTGAAAAACAGAAGCTCTCTGCTGTTGGTTTGTGGAGAGTCATGGCTAAGACAAAGGAGCTCAGTGAGGACCTGCGGCTTACTGCAAAAACAAATTGCTGGTTGAATAAAAGTAACTTTCAGTCAGAATTTGCCAGGGATGTGAATGAATTCGGGCTTGATTGTATATCCATTGCCGAAAATGTGAAAATTTTTGATATAGTGGCTAGTTTATATAATTCCATTCGTACATTTTAGTACGATTTGCTCATCCCCCAATGAGGGTTAGTTTTAGGGGTGTGGTTTGCCTCCCTACAAAAACCATATGTTTTCATGCAAATCATTACTTTTCTTAGGCTTAGTGCCTTATTTATCAGGGGTCGCCACAATGGAATGAACTACCAACTTATCCAGCATATGTTTTACAAAGTGGATGCTCTTCCAGCCACGACCCAACACTAGGAGACACCCATACACACTCACATTCACATACACACCACGGCCAATTTAGATCATCCAATTCACCTATAGCGCATGTCTTTGGACTGTGGGGGAAAACGGAGCACCCAGAGGAAACCCACGCCAACACGGGGAGAACATGCAAACTCCACACAGAAATGCCAAACTGGTCCAGTCGGGACTTGAACCAGTGACCTTCTTGCTGTGAGGCGACAGTACTAACCACTGCGCCACCGTTCCGCGTTTTCATACAAAAATTTGTTTAAATGTTGTACAAATTAGCCACTTTTCCGGCAATATGTAAAACAGTTTCCTTATTAGATCCTGTTGGTATATCCATAGAAAAGTCTGTATTTTAAACACATGGTGCAGCACAATGCAATCTGATGCAGTGCTTCTTTTGTGTGACGTGACCCACTTTAAACTGTTTTAATCAGGCAGTGTAGATCATTGATTTTGAACTAGGCAGATTTAAATGCGGTAAATACAGAATGGCATGACAGTTCACTGGAAAAAAACAGACCGGCTTTTTGAAATCCACATTAACTCTGCACATGGTCAGTTGCCAATGATGCATTTTGGGAACTAATAGACAAAAAGTAATTTAAATGATATATTCATAAATTACAATTGTATATAAGTTATTAATATGCATTAATAAACATTAGAAATGAAACCGATGCTGAAGGCTGGATAAACAGCTTTGAGAGAGAATACAGTTTTACCTCAGTAATATAATATAATATAATATAATATAATATAATATAATATAATATAATATAATATAATATAATATAATATAATATAATTATTATAATATAATATAATATAATATAGGGCAACCCAGTGGCGCAGTAGGTAGTGCTGTTGCCTCACAGCAAGAACGTCGCTGGGTCGCAGGTTCGAACCTCGGCTGGGCTGGGTCAGTTGGCGTTTCTGTGTGGAGTTTGCATGTTCTCCCTGGGTTCGCGTGGGTTTCCTCCGGGTGCTCCGGTTTCCCCCACAGTCCAAAGACATGCAGTACAGGTGAATTGGGTAAGCTAAATTGACCATAGTGAATGTGTGTGTGGAAGTTCCCAGAGATGGGTTGTGGCTGGAAGGGCATCCGCTGCGTAAAATCGTGCTGGATAAGTTGGCGGTTCATTCCGCTGTGGCGACCCCGCAAGGGACAAAGCCGACAAGAAAATGAATGAATAATATAATATAATATAATATAATATAATATAATATAATATAATATAATATAATATAATATAATGAATATAATATAATATAATATAATATAATATAATATAATATTTAAAAAAAAAAATAATTTAGTTTGATTTATAAACCTTATGGGGGCCAAAAATGTTGAAAAATTGAATGATATTGCCAAATTTTGAGGAAACTTTGGTCCCCATTATGTAAGAAATTTCAAATACAAACAGCTTTTTAATTCAGGGGTAGAAGGTTTGATTGTTCAGCCTAACTGGTGTGCATTTCCGAAAACCATCGTTAGCCAACTAAGGTCACAAGTTGTGTCGTTACAAACAAAGTTTGTTGATTTGGCGTTTCCCAAATCCATCATTCCAACGAACATTCGTAAACTGCGTCGCAAACTTTTATGCTTGCAACCACACCTCTGGAGCTGTAGTTAGAAACATAGTTCCTGGCTGTGTTCTATTCCCAGTTATCCCCCCTATGCCCTATTCGTTTAGAACATTCTAACATTTAAACTTGTAATTATTTTTTTAAAGCATTAAAGTCATCACTCTGAGGTGTAATTTGCTCACAGAGTATTTTTACAGTTCAGTTTTAGCGATCTTCATGTTTACAGTTGCACTCCCTTTGCAGTGCACTTTGATAACATTGATGTCATTTTGAACACAGCCGTGGCTCATGACGAAAGCTATAGGTGACCTATTATTTAAAAGCGGAATTTATGTTATGTCTCCAAAACTAAAAACATAGCATACGTTAATCGTTTAAATTTATAGTAGGTTATTTATTAAGTATCTGCACTGTATATGACATGGGCCTGCTTTAGAACATTTCTGCAGTAGTTTGCATGTGTCAAATTGTAAAAGTAGACTTTAAAAATAAATAAATAAAAAAACAAACAATATCCTACTTATTAATAATAATAATCGTCATCATCATCATTGATATTATTATTAAAGTAGGATTTTTTTTTCATTTCCTAATAAATAATAAATAGTACATTTCATTTCTTAATAAATAGCCTCATTATTTATTTATATGACTTATGTATGATATTAGAATAGTGTTAGCTTTTGTAAGTGAGTTTATGTTCATTTAGAATAGACTATGGAATATTCTTAATAATATTTGTAAAAGAAACACAGGCCCTATATGTGCCATTTACATATATTTCAATTAATATGAAAAGCGAGTGCATGTTTTTACCAAAACTAATATTGGATTTTATTTTAAATGTGTGTGCGTGTAAAACAATAAAATTTGCACAAAGAAATTATGGGACCTTCTTGTTGTGAGGCAACAGTGCCAACCACTCAGCCGCCATCTCGCCAATACAATACAATACAATACAATACAATACAATATAATATAATATAATATAATATAATATAATATAATATAATATAATATAATATAATATAATGAATTTATATTTTCAAAAAAAATTTATTTAGTTTGATTTATAAGCTTTATGGGTGCCAAAAAATTTTGAAAAATGACCAAAAAAAAAGAATGATATTGCTCAATTTTGAGGAAACAAATACAAACAACTTTTTAATTCAGGGGTAGAAGGTTTGATTGTTCAGCCTAACTGGTGTGCGTTTCCGAAAACCATCGTTAGCCAACTAAGGTCACAAGTTGTGTCGTTACAAACAAAGTTTGTTGATTTGGCGTTTCCCAAATCCATCATTCCAACAAACATTCGCAAACTGCGTCGCAAACTTTTATGCTTGCAACTATACCTTTGGAGCTGTAGTTAGAAACATAGTTCCTGGCTGTGTTCTATTCCCAATTATCCCCCCTATGCCCTATTCGTTTAGAACATTCTAACATTTAAACTTTGAATTATTTTTTTTTAAAGCATTAAAGTCATCACTCTTAGGTGTAATTTGCTCACAGAGTATTTTTACAGTTCAGTTTTAGCGATCTTCATGTTTACAATTGCGCTCCCTTTGCAGTGCACTTTGATATCATTGTCATTTTGAACACAGCCGTGGCTCATGACGAAAGCTATAGGTGACCTATTATTTAAAAGCGGAATTTACTTTATGTCTCCAAAACTAAAAACATAGCATACGTTAATCGTTTAAATTTATAGTAGGTTATTTATTAAGTATCTGCACTGTATATGACATGGGCCTGCTAGTTAGAACATTTCTGCAGTAGTTTGCAAGTGTCAAATTGTAAAAGTAGACTTTAAAAATAAATAAATAAAAAACAAACAATATCCTACTTATTAATAATAATAATCGTCATCATCATCATTGATATTATTATTAAAGTAGGATTTTTTTTTCATTTCCTAATAAATAATAAATAGTACATTTCATTTCTTAATAAATCGCCTCATTATTTATTTATATGACTTATGTATGATATTAGAATAGTGTTAGCTTTTGTAAGTGAGTTTATGTTCATTTAGAATAGACTATGGAATATTCTTAATAATATTTGTAAAGGAAACACAGGCCCTATATGTTACATTTACATATATTTCAATTAATATGGAAAGCGAGTGCATGTTTTTACCAAAACTAATATTGGATTTCATTTTAAATGTGTGTGCGTGTAAAACAATATAATTTGCACAAAGAAATTATGGGCATCTTCTTGTTGTGAGGCAACAGTGCTAACACCCTCAGCCGCCATCTTGCCAATATAATATAATATAATATAATATAATATAATATAATATAATATAATATAATATAATATAATATAATATAATGAATTTATATTTTCAAAAAAAAAATTATTTAGTTTGATTTATAAGCCTTATGGGGGCCAAAAATGTTGAAAAATGATCCAAAAAAATGAATGATATGCCAAATTTTGAGGAAACAAATACAAACAACTTTTTAATTCAGGGGTAGAAGGTTTGATTGTTCAGCCTAACTGATGTGCATTTCAGAAAACAATCGTTAGCCAACTAAGGTCACAAGTTGTGTCGTTACAAACAAAGTTTGTTGATTTGGCGTTTCCCAAATCCATCATTCCAACAAACATTCCCAAACTGCGTCGCAAACTTGTATGCTTGCAACTACACCTCTGGAGCTGTAGTTAGAAACATAGTTCCTGGCTGTGTTCAATTCCCAGTTATCCCCCCTATGCCCTATTCATTTAGAACATTCTAACATTTAAACTTGTAATTATTTTTTTAAAGCATTAAAGTCATCACTCTTAGGTGTAATTTGCTTTCAGAGTATTTTTACAGTTCAGTTTTAGCGATCTTCATGTTTACAATTGCGTTCCCTTTGCAGTGCACTTTGATAACATTGATGTCATTTTGAACACAGCCGTGGCTCATGATGAAAGCTATAGGTGACCTATTATTTAAAAGCGGATTTTACTTTATGTCTCCAAAACTAAAAACATAGCATACGTTAATCGTTTAAATTTATAGTAGGTTATTTATTAAGTATCTGCACTGTATATGACATGGGCCTGCTAGTTAGAACATTTCTGCAGTAGTTTGCAAGTGTCAAATTGTAAAAGTAGACTTTAAAAAAAATTAATTAAAAAAACAAACAATATCCTACTTATTAATAATAATAATAATAATAATCGTCATCATTAATAATATTATTAAAGTAGGATTTTTTTTCATTTCCTAATAAATAATAAATAGTCAATTTCATTTCTTAATAAATAGCCTCATTATATATTTATATGACTTATGTATGATATTAGAATAGTGTTAGCTTTTGTAAGTGAGTTTATGTTAATTTACAGTTGCAATCAGAATTATTGAACCCCCTTTGAATTTTTTTTCTTTTTTAAATATTTCCCAAATGATGTTTAACAGAACAAGGAAATTTTCACAGTATGTCTGATAATATTTTTTCTTCTGGAGAAAGTCTTATTTGTTTTATTTCGGCTAGAATAAAAGCAGTTTTTAATTTTTTAAAACCCATTTTAAGGTAAAAATTATTAGCCCCTTTAAGCTATATATTTTTTCAATAGTCTACAGAACAAACCATTGCTATACAATAACTTGCCTAATTACCCTAACCTGCCTAGTTAACCTAATTAACCTAGTTAAGCCTTTAAATGTCACTTTAAGCTGTATAGAAGTGTCTTGAAAAATATCTAGTCAAATATTATTTACTGTCATCATGACAAAGTGAAAATAAATCAGTTATTAGAGATGAGTTATTAAAACTATTATGTTTAGAAATGTGTTGAAGAAATCTTCTCTCCGTTAAACAGAAATTGGGGAAAAAATAAACAGGGTGTTGAATAATTCTGATTGCAACTATAGAATAGACTATGGAATATTCTTAATAATATTTGTAAAGGAAACACAGGCCCTATATGTTACATTTACATATATTTCAATTAATATGGAAAACGAGTGCATGTTTTTACCAAAACTAATATTGGATTTTTTTTAATGTGTGTGCGTGTAAAACAATATAATTTGCACAAAGAAATGATGGGGTTCTTCTCTAAAGAAGTTGTTACCACTCCGTTTAGAGCATCATTATGGGCATTTTACGCTATAACCAACGTGGTTTAAACGATGGATCTATGACAGAGAAACTACAGGTTTTGGGAAACACTCGTCACTACATTGATCTTTTCTCAAACGATGCATCAAACTATGATAGTTCAACCGCAAGTTCCGTCGTTGTTTGGGAAACGCACCTCTGATTGTTAGAATGTCTGCGATCAAGCTGTATCTGCAAGCCTCTGACCACTGAAATAAATGAAAATGAGACAAACATGCATTTCGTTGATCAGGAAGGCGGTTAGAAAAAGGCTGCGAAAACAAGAACATGATGGATTTTAGTGCATAAAACTTTACTAACATCATAAGTGGACCAGTGGGAAGAAATGCAATAATAAGAAATGCATGATAGGAGCCCTTAAAATATTCATCAAAAACACTCGTTTCCCTTTTGTTGTTTTCTTTTAAACTCGACCCTCCGCCTATATACATCGAGAAGACAAAACCATATGGTTTGATGAAAAGTTTTGTAGAATGTGCACAGACCCTCAAGAGAGTGTGTGTGTGTGTGTGTGTGCACGCTTTATGGCTCTGTCTCATGATTACAATGTGAGGTATAATTGCAAACACATGTGAGCCATTTCCATTCGCTGCGATGAAATCATCGCATGAAAAAAGGGCGAGAGAGAGAGAGAGAGAAAGGGCGAGAGAGCAGACAGCTCCCCCCAACATTCCTTCGTTCCCTCTCCGCAGCATCTTGAGGGGTCGGAGGTCACCGTGAGAAGATCAATGCGATCAGACACAGGAGTATTGTTTCAAAAAGCAGGAGACATGAGAGGCTGCCTGCAACAGGAATCCCTTCGGATCAAAAGGACTGCGAGAAAGTTGACGGAATTCCTCGGATCCACCATCCTGACTTCCAAAGCAATCAGGCATTTTACAGGAACCATTTGGCTATGATCAATTCACTGGCCCGCTGTTGCCTCCCATCCACCCTTTGAAACGGGATTAAATGCTCTAAATAGGTCTCCGCTTTTCAAAAGCCGAACGAGCGGAAAAAGTGCTTTTAATCTTGTGAAATTCTATATGGTCCATTTGCAGACATAAGAGGTTAAAGTCAGTTTAAAAAGCTCATCATCTTCAGCTTAATATTGCTACTGACTAGTGCCTAACTAGTTGCGTTGGCTCAGATGAAGCTTATTTTGGCACTTGTTGAATCTGTTGAACATTCCCAGAAAATTAGTGTTTAGTTAAAGTGGGTGTCATGCTCATTTTTCACAATCTCTTATTAATCTTAAGAATTTACTACATCCAGAAGTCTTTCGTTGTTTTAAATTCCTGTAAGAGAAAGATACAGCTTTGTGAAAGTCAACAGTGCGCAACACCACCAACCTGATTTCACCAAGTAGGACATGTTCCTGGATTAACATCTATGTTGATCCTGGAACAACATTCCAATCAGCCAATCAGATCTAAGGGGTTCGTTAACTATGTTTAGGCTTATGGTTAGGTTTATGCACTTCTACATGATTGTTATCCAATTATTATTCCCCTCTAATTCTAGGAATTATTTAAAGTAATGGTTGGGTTTAGGGTAGGGAATAGGTATGGATTACATTTTCAAACAAAAATGATGTTTCAGGATCAAGATAGATGTTAATCCAGGATCGCATTGTACTTGGCAAAATCATGACGTACATGCAACACAGCTTCTTCTTAGCGATTCACTACAACCTGCATTTTTACATTCAATTAAAAAGGGGAAAACTTTGTAATCTTAACTCTTAAATGGTTACAATCACACCAGTGTGATCACTCTAGGCTGGTCCTTGAAGCTTACAATCATAACAATTCTAATGTGATCAGCTGCTAAATTCATCTGCTTTCTTTCCTGCAATGGCTGACACCAAGCCAGAGAAAGATGAGCACATTGCTTGTTAAAGATCAAAACGTATCAGTGTTTTCAATGAAATAACATTTGCTTTGGCTTGAAGACTTTTGAATACACACATGTACTACCAAAACAAAACATCTGTGATCTGTAAAATGCACAGTGTTGTCTATGTAAGATGGCATGATAATCAATTTAATCTCTTTTCTCCCAGTTAGAATGTATAAACAGCAAAATTAAGTCCGAAAAACACTTTATTGATATAGCTATTTCTTAAAACTGCACGGACGTATTTTGGCAAACACTTGCTTTCATCAGCGTAACAGAGATCATGTGCGTCTGGAGTTTCTTTTAAACACTATGGTCTCATGACTAAACAATACTAAAATAATATTTTAGTAAACTCAACAATCAACTCAACAATCATTATTAATTCAGCATTGTGAGAGAAAAAATTGATAATGAAAATAAAATAAAAAAAGATGATGAGTGTTATACAACACTGTTTTTTGGGAGAAGTTGATGAACTTACATAGTGTAAACCAAGCAGCTCTGAGGTGCGTTTCCCAAAACCATCGTTAGCCAACAAAGGTCGCAAGTTCCGTCGTTACAAACATAGTTCGTTGATTTGCTGTTTCCCGAATCCATCGTTCCAACGAACATTCGCAAACTGCGTCGCAAACTTGAGCACTTGAAACTACACCTCTGGAGCTGTAGTTAGAAGCATAGTTCATGGCTGTGTTCTATTCCCACTTATCCCCCCTATGCCCTATTCATTTAGAACATTCTAACATTCAAAGTTGGAATTATTAAAAATAAAAAAGCATTAAAGTCATCTCTCTTAGGTGTAATTTGCTTTCAAAGCATTTTTACAGTTCAGTTTTAGCGATCTTCATGTTTACAATTGTGCTCCCTTCGCAGTGCACTTTAAAAACATTGATATCATTTTGAACACAGCCTCATGGCGAAAGCTATAGATGACCTATTATTTAAAAGCAGAATTTATGTTACGTCTCCAAAGCTTGTGAAAATAAAAAAACATGGCATACGTTAATTCTTTTATTTTATAGTGGGTTATTTATCTGTGCTGTATATGACATGGGCCTGCTGGTTAGAACTTTCTGCTGTGGTTTGTATGTGTCAAATTGTAAAAGTAGACTTAAAAAAAATATATTCTACTTAATAATAATAATAATAATAATAATAATCATCATCATCATAATCATCATTAATATTATTATTAAAGTAAATATATTTATAATAAATAGCCTCATTATTTATTTATTTATTTATATGATTTATATATGATATTAGAATAGTGTTAGCTTTTGTAAGTGATTTTTTGTTGTAGAATAGAATATGTAATGTTCTCAATAATATTTGTAAAGGAAACACAGGTCCAATATGTGGCATTTACATATATTTTAAATAATATGGAAAGCGAGTGCATGTTTTTACCAAAACTAATATCAGATTTTATTTTAAATGCGTGTGTGTAAAACAATATAATTTGAACAAAGAAATGATGGGGTTGTTCTCTAAAGAAGTTACTCCACCCCGTTTAGAGCATCATATAATTAACGTGGTTCAAGCGATGGATCTACGACAGAGAAACTACGGGTTTTGGGAAACACTCGTCACTACATCGTTCTTTTGCTAAACGATGCATCGCACTATGATAGTTCAGCCGCGAGTTACGTCGTTGTTTGGGAAACGCACCCCTGATTCGGGCATGTCAAGTGATAAACCATCGCTATGGAAAAATGTATAAAAAAAATGAATGCATTCTAAATACTCTCGATCTAACCGTTATGTGTGCATATGTGCTCTACCATGAAAAGTAGCCAAATAAGAAGTTCTACCTTTAATGACATCAATTAGAAAATGTCAAAAGAAATACTTATACTTATAAATACTTATAGTCATAATGTGCAAGTCACTATTTAGTGAATAGATAGGGATATATAGATGTGTGAGCTACACGAGTAGAAATGCGATATGGCTGTATATCAGCACTGGCTGGAGGCCACCAGTGACAATATACAGCCACATTGCACTGCTATGAGTGTGATATTGCGTTTATACAACAGTTTGATGGCATAATCGTGTATATAAAAAAGAAAATCAAAGGCGGAGAGTCTCAAAATTCTTTTGTATGAGGAACTACTTTCTTCCACCATTCATTCACATTTGCAGCTGACGTCAGAACAGCAGAAACTGTTGCTACTTCACCAACGTCACTTTAGAGCTAGTGTTTGAATGATTCTCTAGCGTAATGTCTAAAGTGATGACAAAACAGCTGATTTTGCTCACATTTTAAGATTATAAGGCTGATCGGCATGAAATGCCATCAGTCTACAGAGATTTCCCAGTATTTTTCTGTTGCAATCGGGAGATCACAATATTTAACCTGAAAAGGCCAAAGCAATGCAAACGGTATCAGATTACTGTTGTGTTTGCGCTAAGGAAAAACGCTAAACACATGCGGGCATTTCTTCTTTCTTTCTGTTTACTAGTTCACAGTAACGAAGACTCATTAAAAACAAACAGATGGCCAACCAAAAGTAACTCAGGGTTAACCGTCTTTGCTCTGCTCAGTATGACAGGTAAATGGCAGCTGACGCGATGTATCTCCGAAATAATAAATATTTAAAATAGGCACTATCCTTATAAATAAACTGCATAGTTGCAATCTAAACAACTACATTCTCGCCTGAAAAAGCCTCAAAGGTACATTATGTTGTACAACAGCTTCAATATTTGTCAAACTGTAGTGAGTTTATTGATCTGCTGTCACTCTAAGTGGGCAGAGTAATACACAAGAGTGAGGAGACTGATTAGCCTCAAAAGCATAATAGCTAATGCTAACACTGCCTCTGTGGCAGTACTTAGGTAAGTACACCTACCTATGCCGATATGTGATTGGCTAAGACATGCTTTATGTATCCAAGATAGCATAAAGAGTTTTCCAATGGTAAGTAATAAAGACATTTTCATCTCCTCAAAAGTAAGAAAATCTCTAGTGAAAAGTTTATTTTCTGCGCCATTAAAATCCTACACACCATTCCTGAAAATGCTCACATTCAATTGGCCAGTTAAACATATCCCTGCCTCATAAACACAAGACACTTGTTACCTTACTGTTTGTGTTAGTTCACATGCACTGCATCCCATTCCAACCCAGAATATATACTGTAGCAGGGGAAATAAGTATTGGACACGTCACCATTTTTCTCAGAAAACATATTTCCAAAGATGTCGTTCACTTGAAATTTTCCCCGGATGTTGGTAACAACCAAAGACATCCATATATGAAAAGAAAACAAATCTAATTAGTTTACAAATTAAGTTATGCGTAATAAAATGAAATGACGCAGGGACAAAGTATTGAACACATGAAGAAAGGGAGGTGTAGAAAGGCAGTGAAAGCCCAGACAGCAGCTGAAATCTCTCAGTAGTTCTTTAGCAACCCTCTGAACTTCCTCATTGTAAATTAGTATTATCTGCTATAGTCTAACATCTACATTAGCAGGATGATGAAGACGAAACGAGAGTGGACATTTCAGCAAGACAATGATCCAAAACCCGGCCAAGGAAACTCTCAAATGCTTTCAGGGAAAGCAAAGCAAGCTGTGGAATGGCCCAGCCAATTACCTGACTTGAATCCAATAAAAAATACTAATTAAAGGGCAACTATGGTAAAAAATCTACTTTTCAAGCTGTTTGGACAGGCATATGTGTAGGATTAGTGTATAGGCCGTCATATTGGGGTGATATAAACACACTCAGTCCTTTTTTTTCAATTTAACAACATAAAAACGGTGGACCAATTGGAGCAGTTTTGAGATCGACCGCAACGTGACGTAGGAGTGCATCCCCACGCCCACCAATATTGATTGACAGGTGTGCATTAACATATCCTCAGTATGTTGTTTCACATCCGCCATTTTCAGCGTGTGAGTCAAAGCGACGTCACCAAAGAAACACCCTTGCTCTATTTTTAGATCATGTAAGGCTCATTGGGCTCAACATTCACCAAGTAATCGCTCTCCTCGCCGCCAGTGTTTGTGAGTTTTGGTGGGTTTGCATACATGTGTACTTTTCATTGCGTCTTCCTTAAACTTCAGCCGTTTGCATTTCCCGCAGTCACAGAAGCTCCCTGTCATTTTAACTAGGTGCAGCTGGAAAATGCGAGCGCGTTGCCTCACGTGCACGTCCCTCCATTGGAAATAACGAACTAACGTTCGCCATGCATTTCGCGGTGTCGCGGATGAAAGTGAGGACCGGGAGGGTGTCGTGGATGAAAGTGAGGACCGGGGGGTTCGCTCACTATTCTGCCGCCTAGGTCGCCTCTATGGACACGCTGGCCCTGCTCAGGACACTACATATTTCTGCCATGCCAGAGCATTATCTGAATAGTTTAATTTTAAGTAACATGGTAATGTGCGAGTCTGGTGTGCCGTGTCGTGGCTCTGAGCGGCTCATCCGGTGTATGACGCCCTTTATTTATAGCCTCAAGCAGGTCATACACCAGAAGCGCCGCTCGGCGACAAGCAGCGTCGCGCCACGCATCGGCATGCATTTCTGAAATCTAAACATAAGTTTCTATCAGGTGACACACACCGGCGCCGCAAGTGTGCGATACTTTCAACTGTCATGTGCGCGCCGCGTTGCGGTGTATCTGGTGTGTGATGCCCTTCAGTCAAAGTTAATTCAGTGTGCTTGGTTATTAGTCTCGGTGGAGGCTACAAGCTCGGAGCTTTAAACTAGCACACAGTTGGCTGTAAAACTATTCAAAGACACAAATGATTTTGTAGTCTCTGCTTGGTCTGTGTCCGAGTCGTACATGTACAGCTGAATGCTGGTCCTCTCACTCACATTGCTTCTCTCTGTCTGCCTGTCTGTAGCCATACACAAAGCGGGGGAGCTCTTGGCCCCGACCCCTTGTTAAGTTGGGCGGGAAGTCGAAACTAATTTTCATGTGAAGCAACACGCCCCTAAAACAGCGAACTGTATACATGCCCCCAAAATTACACTTTTTAACACATCATAATAAAAAATCTGAATTGTGTTTTGAACTGAACCTAACTGGCACACTCAGAAGAACCATAATATTAATATTACATCTTAAAAAAGGGGTAAAATAGGTGCCCTTTAAAGATCAGATTTGATAGACGAGACCCACAAAACCATCAATATTTTTTACACTCTGCTGAAGTCTTTGAAAAACTCACACCGGAGCAATGTATGTGACTTCATTCTCCATATGAGAGTTGTCTTTAAGCTGCCATCACCAAAAAAGTATTTTATATAAAGCATTAAATACGTTTAAGTAGTTCAGTAATTTCTCCTTGTGTTGTTCCATTGTTATTACATGTAACAAATTTTTCAGATTGTTTTGTTTTATTTTTATGTTTGTATTGGTTCAATCCCATGTCAACAGCTCCTTTAGAAATATTATTCCCAGGAAAAAAAACACGACGTGTTTAATATTTATTTTCCCCGCTGTATGTTATGTCCACAGCAAACTGATGTTTAGTTAAAACGTAACTTAAATATATTCTTTTGGAAGTAGCTTTTGAAACTGGGTGGTGCGAGAGAGAGAAAAAAATCTAGAAGAATTGTAGGTGGGAGTGAAAAACAATGTGAATATCTTAAAACATTTACTTAGTAGGTAACTTAACAGCTATTAACAATTAAGGTAATTACGCAATCAGATAGTTTCTATTGCTGCACTACGAGCATCACTAAATGGAACTGCAATCATGTTTGATTAGCTTTAATAAGCACTCTCACATGCCATTGGTCAGTCACACTGATAGTGCCACCCCAAGTTCACACTATTAGTCAGTCACAATAGAACCCTGTACCAAATTCACACCACTGCTTGAGCAGCTGTTGCTGTGTTGAGCTGTTTAAACATGACAGAAACGCTGTTCCCTCTCACTTTTCAAGGAAAATAAAGCTGGAATGAATTAAACCTGGTGCAAACTGTGTGATTTTGGCCAGATTTTGCCATCTGAGACACATTTCAGGGAATGTAAAAGATTACTTTCATCATAAAGGAACAAAGTCTTGGTCTTGTATTGCTTAGATTTGACTAATTGCAGTTTGTGATGAATTCTCTGAAGTTAAAACAAATTTAGCGTTGTTATTTAGGAGACCATTACTTTATAAATGTTGATACAAACTCAACCCAGGCTTATTCTGATTATGTACACCTATATACATTTCCAGAGTGCACCAAGTACATCCCAGGAGCTACACTTTTTTTGCAGTTTTTGTTTTCGTGAATCCATTAGAGGCCGCTGTCGAATGACTGACTGACTGACTGACTGACTGACGGGTCCCCCCAGCCACCCCCTTCCCTAAACCCAACCGATAGTGTTTTAAAAAGCACTGATTGACCAGCATACACCCACTTCCCTAAAGCCAACTGACAGTGTTTTCAAAAGCAATCCAGAAAAAGAAAAGCCGTCAGGGCAGCCTGATTTTTACTTCATTTTCAGATTTTGCCACATTCTCACTCTATTATGTACTTGTTTATTTTATTTTTTGGCTTTTGTTTTTATCTTACCTGCTTTCTGGAACCGACTGAAACCTCGTTTTCACGGTCAACTCAGCTCTGCATCTTAAATCCTCCAACGTACGCGTCAAGCCACTGGACAAACTGGTAACAGCGGGAAAGCCGTTCACACGGAGGTAAGCGCTCAGCTGTTAAGCACGAAAAGTAATGGCGTTATACCGCCTCGTAGCATTCATTTTAAAGATGAAAAGCAGCCATACGTTTATCTGGCTACATAATTTGCGATCTCCAGAAATGTATATAGGGCTACCTTTACATAATTAGCTTATGTCGCGCAGACATATCTATATGGCATGCAGCATTAATACACAGTACTACAGAGACAATGTAGGATTTGAAAGCCAAAAACTTGAGTTTTCGAGATTTTACCAGTTCCTGTTCCATTGTCCTATGGTCAATAGGTATTTTTAACAGCCATATATTTTAATCACAAGCCTAAAAACAAGCTTGTGGTTAAAATATATAGTTTAATGCTAGTTTAACTCTACAAGATAAAAGAAATCTGTAATCATACCTGCCAACACTCCCGTTTTTCCCGGGAGTCTCCCATATTTCAAACCCATCTCCCGTATTGTTTTGTCTCCCAGAAAACTCCCGGAATTCCAGACCCCCCCGGCTCCTCAGCTTTTTGGTACAGTCCGGCCAAAAACCTGGTGCATGTGCGCGTGCCCTTCAGTTTGCACGCACCCACAAACAACCCCCCCATCACAACCCCCCCTCCCGACTCTTCAATTCGCGCACAACCTGACAATTCAATTCAATTCAATTCATCTTTATTTGTATAGCGCTTATACAATGTAGATTGTGTCAAAGCAGCTTCACATAGAAGAATATAGTGAATTGAAACAGTGTCAGTTCAGTTTTCAGAGATTAAGTTCAGTTCAGTTTAGCTCAGTTCAGTGTGGGTTAATAATCACTACTGAGAGTCCAAACACTGAAGAGCAAATCCATCGATGCGCAGCTCTACAGATCCCGAACCATGCAAGCCAGTGGCGACAGCGGCGAGGAAAAAACTTCACCAATTGGCTTCACCAACACCCTTCTAATAACTGATTTATTTTATCTTTGCCATGATGACAGTAAATAATATTTTACTAGATATTTTTCAAGACACTTCAATACAGCTTAAAGTGACATTTAAAGGCTTAACTAGGTTAATTAGGTTAACTAGGCAGGTTAGGGTAATTAGGCAAGTTATTGTATAACGATGGTTTGTTCTGTAGACTATCGGAAAAAAATATATAGCTTAAAATGGCTAATAATTTTGAATGGTTTTTAAAAATTCAAAAACTGCTTTTATTCTAGCCGAAATAAAACAAATAAGACTTTCTCCAGAAGAAAAAATATTATCAGACATACTGTGAAAATTTCCTTGCTTTGTTAAACATAATTTGGGAAATATTTAAAAAAGAAAAAAAATTCAAAGGGGGGCTAATAATTCTGACCTTAACTGTACATTTCTGGAGATCGTGAGTTATGTAGCCAGAAGTACGTATGGCTGCATTTTATCTTTAAAACGAACACTACAGGGCGGTATGACGCTGTTTCTTTTTGCTCTTACCAGATGATCACGTACCTCTGTATGGACAGCTTTCCTGCTGTTACCAGTTAGTCCAGTTAGCTTGCCATGTACATTGACGGACTTGAAACACAGAGAGGAGTTGACTACAACGACAGGGTTCGAGTCTGGCAAAGAACGGTTCCAGAAAGCAGGTAAGGCAAAAACAGAAGTCAAAAAAATTAAATAAACAAGTAAATAACAGGGTGAGAATGTCACTGAAAACGTTGTAAAAATCAGGTGAGGGCTCTTATTTTTTTTTGATTGCTTTTTAAAACAGTCGGTTGGGTTTAAGCGGGCCAATCGGTGCTTTTGAAAACACTATTGTTTGGGTTTAGGGAAGGAGGAGGTTGGGTCAGTCAATCAGTCAGTCAGTCGACAGCGGCCTCGCTGGATTTACGCGAGAACAGCAGGTGCGAATGGCACTCGCGAGAGAAATTTGAAGTCTGAAAAAGTGTACACAGTGGCCTCTGGTGGATTCATGAAAAAACAAAAACTGCAAAAAAAAATGTAGCTCCTAGGACGTATTTGGCGTTCTCCAGAAATGTATATAGTGGTACGTTTTGAGAATGAGCCTGGGTTGGTATTTTACGTTTTGTCAGTTTAGTGGCTAATTCGTATAAATTCGCACAAGTTCGGTCGTACGAAAACGTACAATTTTTTTGAGCGTAGCACCCAAACCCACCCCTAAACCCAACCATCATTGAGGGATAAGCAAATCGTACTAAATTGTATGAATAAGATTGTAAAAATTCCAACGAATTAGCCACTAAATCTAAAAGTTACGACTTGCCGTGCGATTGTGTTTTTTATTCATAGCTTACAGTTTGCTTTTTATTTCTGCCAATTGTATTTAGGCTTTAAAAGTTAATAGTGGCGGCGCAGTGGCGCAGTAGGTAGTGCTGTCGCATCACAGCAAGAAGGTCGCTGGTTCGAGCCTTGGCTGGGTCAGTTGGCGTTTCTGTGTGGAGTTTGCATGTTCTCCCTGCATTTGCGTGGGTTTCCTCCGGGTGCTCCGGTTTCCCCCACAGTCCAAAGACATGCGGTACAGGTGAATTGGGTAAGCTAAATTGTCCGTAGTGTATGAGTGTGTATGCGCTGCGTAAAACATGTGGTAAGTTGGCGGTTCATTCCGCTGTGGCAACCCTGGATTAATAAAGGGACTAAGCCGAAAAGAAAATGAATGAATGAAGTTAATAGTATTATGAACAGAATCACAATGAGAAAGAAGTGTTAGCATCATGTATTTGTTGGCAGTCCTCTAAAAGCCAATTGTAAAAGAGTTTTTTGTTTAAGGAACCAGGATTACTTCCTTACTTACACTTCCAAACTAAGTCTGAAAATACATTTTGTTATTTAGTGTTCCTTTCACGCTGCCCATTAAAATCTGCATTGAAAAATAAGCTGTACAGCTGGCTGGCCTATTCCAACCAATGTATTCCTACAATGGGATATATAAAAAAGATGTAGAGTCTGTCTTGGATTTACACAAGATGTGGTCATATTGTGCAATCTGACAAACAAAAAGCCATAAAGCCCAGAAAATAATCTCAGTGTGGAGCAGATTTAAAATATAGTCTGCCTTGCACATTGAGCAGGGAAAAGACTAGAGAGTATTTCAACCTAAAAAAAAATGACACCCATCACCTTTCCACGCTAATGTTTTAAATCTATCCCTGTGTGTATTTATTCAGAGGGTTTCCCTGCAGTTCTACATCTCCGCACCGACCGCGCTCATCACTCACATTAACGTTTTTCGCCTCGCTCCGGGTGAGTTTAACCTCGTTCTGCTGATTCTGTCGGTGTTCTTCCTCTTGTGCTTCCGCAGTGCTATTGATCCGAGTCTTCACCGATTGAGAGCGCAAAACTCAAGAGCTCACAGCTCAAGTGTATGGAGGTAGACCTTTTTGAACGAGGCCACTTATCTTCACCTCGTTCACTCATGATTCCCTTTAACGTGTCTTTTAATTTCAGATGAATTCCTGCCTAAGATCAGATCTACAGAGTCCTACAGTTGGATTAATAGGAATTGGTCAGGTTATTTGCTTGCTAAAGGAACAGTTTGATAGATATTATACACAAGCCAACAGTAAATATAAAAAATCAATACATTTTTCCTAGATTTTTTTCTTTAGATTTTTATTAGATAATTTTGCTGTCAAAATTATTCGCCATCATGTGTTTTTTTTTTTTTTTTTTTTTTTTTTTTCAAATATTTCCCAAATGATGTTTAGCAGAGCAAGGAATTTTTCACAGAATTTCTGTAGAAAGTTTGATTTCAGCTACAATAAAAGCACAATTCATTTTTCATTCATTCATTCATTCATTTTCTTTTCGCCTTAGTGCCTTTAATAATCTGGGGTCGCCACAGCGGAATGAACCGCCAACTTATCCAGCATATGTTTTATGCAGCGCATACACACTCATACACTACGGACAATTTAGCTTACCCAATTCATCTGTACCGCATGTCTTTGGACTGTGGGGGAAACCGGAGCACCCAGAGGAAACCCACGCGAACACGTGGAGAACATGCAAACTCCACACAGAAACGCCAGCCGGCTCGAACCAGCGACCTTCTTGCTGTGAGGCGACAGCACTACCTACTGCGCCACCGTGTCGCCCACTTTTTAATTTTTATAAAACCATTTTAAGGTCAATATTATTGGCCCCCCTAATCAATATTTATTTTCAACTCTCTACAGAGCAAACCACTGTCATACAATGATTTGCCTAATTACCCTATAGCTCACCATAATTAACCTATTTACACCTATAAATTGCACAAAAATAGAATCTTGAAAAATATCTAGTGAGAAAAATATCGGCAATAATCACAGTGCAGGATCTGCAATGTTGAGTTGGGATTATAATTAACCAGAAAACACAGTTCAGAGCATGCGATTTGTGGCAAAGTTTAACCAAAGACCATAGAATACACAAGACATGTCACTCGTATAGCTTTGAATGGGGAAAAGTCAATATGGAGAATATGGAGAATGAAGCCCCGCCTACTACTATAGGAGCTAATCATCGATTGCTATAGATGATGTTTGTAAACATTCAGGATGCGCGCGCAGCGAGGTGGCCGAAAAAAACGGGGGGGCTACCATTTACAGCGAGGAAATGACATCCGATGCGGTACAGGGTTTGTTGTTGTCTTAGAAATAAGTTATATTGATGACATATTATATATATTATTTACATAATGCTTTCAGCGTATTATAACAGCTTGTCACCCAGTGATAAGCACAGTGATTCTGCAAAATTAACGTTAAAGTGAGCGGCGTTCGTCTGACAGGTCCAGTTGCGATAGCACCCTCCCAATGGATATTGAATAAGTCTAAATGGCTAAGCATCCAGCCCAAAATATACAATCTCATTGAAGCTTCAAGTGTTTTAACAAGAGGGAAATTAAAGGCCTACAAGTCTTTGGATGTCAACAATTGTGTTCTGTGTGGTCATGTGCAAGAAATAATGTTTCATGATTACCAGATTCAAAACTATGTAGTGCTGAAAACCGAGGTTCTGCCTAGCCAAAAACAAGAAAAAAAAAGATGGAGCTAACGTTATACAAAGCCTGGGTGATCATCAACAAGCAAAACTACTGCATTCTGACAGCGAACTACACCTGTACGGCAGGGAAAGTGAACTTACACATAGAGGTTGGTCAAAGTTGCTTTTATATTCGCACATTCTGACTTTCTCCTTAATAATATAATTTCATAAAAGTAATATTTGCAAACTCTAAATAGCGAAATCATAATAGCAGCTAATGACTATCAAAGTACAACTTTGTTCACAGTCAAATAAACAGTGTTAATGTTGTTTTCAAGTAACACTTGCAGGTTATTTTAGACTGAATATTCAAAGTGCCGTGGTAAACAATATAGGGAGTGTGTCACAAGTTGTCACTGAATGAATGTGTGAATATACAACCAACTTTATCTTAATTACTTACACTTTCACGTTTCATTCTTAGCATTCAAAGTCCGCAGTTTAATTCACCATATTTAACTGTTTTTGCTGAAATCATTGCTGCAATCAAAGACGAGTAATGTGTATGATTCAGCAAAGCGTGAACTTACCTGATATAACATGAGAACTGCAGAGTCCAGCATTGTACGTGACGATTTTCCTGGTAAAGTGGAGCTGATCTGTGAATCACAGAACATTATGTTAGCTGACCAATCAGAGCCTCTTGAGGGGATGCCTTTCAGAGAAACTAGAAAAAATGACAGTCGTTTTCATGTTAGCTGAGTAGCTGTATATAATTAAAGTAAGATATATGAAAAAATAGTGTGATTTTCTACAAATGAAGGATGAGCACACATTGCTTTGCATCTTATAAACACAACTAAGCCTAAAATTACACCTTGGACTCTGGACTTGTATATTTTATTTATTAAAATAAATACAATGCCCAAATTCATAAGAAATTACTTACATTTAATGTTATAGATCAGATTATTTATTATGGCTAGACAATTGGTAACTATATTGATTACAGATTGTCATATATTTTTTAAAAATCTATGTTAAATAAATAATTAGTCACCCATTAAAAATCTATATTTAGCATGTTGTATTCATTACAAATTCAATTTCTTAGTAATGACATTTCAGATGCACTACTGGCATGCTTCCAAATGTATATCAACCTCATTTTGACAAAAACTAAAGGGCATGAATTCCCAGTCAAGCACTTAAAATGGAAACCAAACTAAACTATGAACAGTCAGGTTAGGAAGCATGACAATGAATTTTCTTCAAATCATAAGGAAACTAGATTGGACGTTGGAGAAAGTTTGCGTTCAAGTGCCAAGGAGGATAGTGCTGAAGAACACAGATATCACATTTGGTTCTTCAGGAAAGAGTGAATTCCGCCCAGCAAAGCATGATAGAAACCCAAAATAGAGCGTCAGCGGCGATCATTGGTCTACACCCATCAAGCCTCAAGTCACATTTCTCCGATTGTATTTCAGGATCACCCTCTCCTGCTGTTCTTATCCGCCCCATTACTCTTTCCTGCCTTTAATAAAACAGACACAATAGTAATCTTAGAGAAACACATTCCCTGTCATGGTGACAGCCACACAACCTCCCTCTTTTCCTGCAAGTCTCTGGCCCTCTTTTGACAGCTACCTTTCAATACCGTAATCGCGGGGTAAGTAGCAATTTTCATTCAGCGCCACTATTCACAGGCCGTGCTAATGAAAGCCAGTACCTTGTAGGAACGGTTTCAAATAGGCTGATAGACAAGTCCTCTCCATTCTATTATGGAGACAGGCTCTTATCAGCGCGCCACAGTAATGCTCTTCCAAACCATTTGTCACCAGATTTACTCTCTTTACCCATCGCCGAACCCCAATCAGAATTCAATCCATCCCCCTCGCACTTTTGCCTGCACCTCATCTCCAACAGAAACCTCCGTACACTTCAGAGTCTATGCAACTTCAATTTAAAAATGTGCTAGGCTGCGCTTTGCAGAGTGTTTCATGAAAATCAACTGTATGAAGACAAAGATGCACGGATAATCCCACCTCCTGTCTTTTTTTCTCCTTCCACAGATTATTTTTTTTCTAATATACACACTGTACAATAAAAAAATGCATTGGTAACACTTTAGTTGTCACAATTCACAGTATTAACAAACCATTAACTAAAACTAATGGCTTAATAAACTACTAATTAGCTGTTTATTAACAGTTAGTGAGGTAGAAGTTGGGTTTAGGTTTTGGGTAGTATTAGGGATGCAGAACAAGATCATACTTCATAACTACTAATGAGCAGTTCCAGCCTGATCTCACGAGGAAACGTAAGTATTTTACGTTTTGTCAGTTTAGTGGCTAATTCGTACGAATTCGTACGAGTTCAGTCGCACAAAAATGTACGATTTTAAAAAGGAGGCGTGGCAACTAACCCCACCCCTAACCCCAACCGTCATTGGGTGATGAGCAAATCGTACTAAATTGTATGAATTAGATCGTACGAATTCATACGAATTAGCCACTAAATCAAAAAGTTACGAATTGCTATGAGATTGTGTTGGCAGTTCATATCTTAAAGGTACTGTATGTAAGTTTTTAACTCTTCTAAAGCATAAAAATACCATGATATGTTTGCAGATAGTTAAGAAACATGCCAAGTGAACATTCTTGTTTATCTGAAAGACAAGATAAAGTCAGATATTCTGCTTTGAAAATGTGCGTTACGTTTTAGAACGTCTGTCTTTGTTTTAGTCCCTTTAACCTGCCCAATGCCAGTTTAGCCAATTATATTTCAGCACCCAGTGTTGCCTTTGTGGAAAACAACGTATTTGATTCATTCAGTCAGGAAGGCTCTCAAAGTGTGCATCCGTGAACGAAATGTGACCTCTGGTAGACATTAGCAGAATCCGAAATGAGACACAGATTCAGAGTTCCACATGAGGTGATTATTAATTAGAAAATAATATAGATATTACAAACGTAAACATTAGGTGAGCAGGTGACATTGTAACCCAGTGTCCTAACATACCTGTCAACATTGGGATGTGAAAATAGGGGATATGCCCACCATAATAAGGGATTCCCCTGATGACCCCCTCCTCCCCCTTTAAAAAAAATCCCCAAATTACTAAATATGTTGATTTGGAGCTGTTTCATTGTAAATAAACAGTTAAATGGTCAGTAATATGTTTTATTATTATTATTATTTACAAAAGAAAAAATAAATAGTATACATTAGCAGTAAATACATTAGCAAACAGTTCAGCCTATTAAAATTAATAGCTATTATAATGAATTAAAATCAAGCTATCAAATCTCATTAGCAGTTTCTTCGCTGTATAACCAGCCTGATCTCACAAGGAAACGTAAGTATTTTACGTTTTGTCAGTTTAGTGGCTAATTCGTATGAATTCGTACGAGTTCAGTCGTACGAAAATGTATGATTTTAAAAAGGAGGCGTGGCACCTAACCCCACCCCTAACCCCAACCGTCATTGGGTGATGGGCAAATCGTACTAATTTGTACGAATTAGATCGTACGAATTCATACGAATTAGCCACTAATCAAAAAGTTACGAATTGGCCGTGAGATAGCGTTGGTATAACTTGCACATTCTGATTAAAGAGCAGCGAATGAATCTCATTTATTTAGATTTTTTTTTTCGTTTGATTACATTAAATAACAGAGGTGTAACTTTAAAAATGCACCCATTTAACATTATAATAAAAGCCTTCGATTGCTTTCCTAACTGTTTATGCTCATTTAGGACAAAATTAAGAGTGTTTGAAAAAACCCCACCAAGATCGACATCTTTAGATGTTGTTATTATCAATTATGTGTATATGTCTGTTCAAACACGCACCCAAAACTCAGACTTTCGCTCCGCTTTAAATCGCGTGTACCGAATCCGTTTGGGAAACAGCGTCTATTTATCACTATGGAGCGCGTCAGCTGACAGTCACGCACCGCTATATGACTGTTTTGAGGATTGCATATGAAGGGGAGACGGCACTTGTAATGAAAAGGAAAAGGTCAAAGTGTTTTCATGCATAAATAAAGCGAAAGCACAGAACAGACTCACATTTAAGAGCAAGGGGTGGCCCCTGGTGGTTCGGCGGTATGGGTTGCGTATAGGGAGGATCGGCTCTTTAATGTTTATTGCCACCCTTCAGAGAAAGACTGAAAATATGAGAGAAATATGGAAAAATACCTTTATGGGATGATAGCGGGATAGAACTGTAAAATACGGAAGTATCTCGGGAAAAATGGGAGGGTTGACAGGTATGCGACACACTACTTGACGAGATTTGCAGTGAATTGCAGCAATTTGACTGCAATTGGATGAAAAACGACAGAAATTTAATTACAGCCATTCAGAAGCACAGAATAGTGCACTTACTGCACCCCAATGAAATGTTAAGGTTTATAATCAAATTAGTACAAAATAAACCTCTTTAACATTTAACAAATGTACTGTACATGCTGCATCACTGATATTTGTTGGTTTGGACTGTTCACTGTACTAAAATTCCATTTCGAATGGTTTATTTTCAAAATCTGAGGTGAACTATCTGCTTTCAGTAGTATGACAATAAATGTCATGTAAAATAGCATTCAAACTCACATTATTAGCACTTAACACTGAATAAAGCACATGAGGTGTGCCTGAGGTGATCATTGTCAGTTTATCGTGTTGTTTCTAAAATATATATTTCAGGTGTTGGTTAGAACAAAAACTCCTTTCAATATAGAAATATTCCTTGGATCGCATGCCGTTGCTTTTATTTAGAACAGTTTAAATCAGCCTTAAATCAGCCTTTAGGCTCGATAGTCAAGTATACTCCTGATGATGGATTTCATGAAAATAAACAGCATCTTAAGACAAAGACAAACTGTCTTTTTTTCAACCCAAGCTCATTCTGAAAACATACCACTATATACATTTTTGGAGATCACCAAATATGTCCCAGGAGATACATTATTTGCAGTTTTTGTTTTTGCGAATCCACCAGAGGCCGCTGTGTACGTTTTTCGAGATCTCAAATTTCTCACGTGAGTGCCATACGCACCTGCTGTTCTTGCGTAAATCCACCAGAGGCCGCTGTCGACTGACTGAATGACTGACCTACCCTACTCCTTCCCTAAACCCAGCCAATAGTGTTTTCAAAAGTACAGATTGACCCGCCCACCCACTTCTCTAATCCCAACCAACAGTTTTAAAAAAGCAACCCAGAAAATGAAAAGCCCTTGTCTGATTTTTACCCCGCTTTCAGATTTTACCACACCCTATTATTTACTATATAATTATTACTATTAACCGTTCTTCACCAGACTCGAACCCTGTCATCGTAGTCAACTCCTCTCTGCGTCTCAAGTCCACTGACGTATATGGCGAGCTAACTGGACAAACTGGTAAAAGCAGGTAACATATGGAGGTAAGAAATCAGCTGGTAAGCACGAAAATAAATGACGCCATGCCGCCCCGTAGCATTTGTTTTAAAGAAGAAATGCAGCTATACGTTCCTCTAGCTACATAATTTGCGATGTCCAGAAATGTATAAAGGGCTACGTTTTCAAAATGAGCCTATGTTGTTGTTGTTTTTTTTTTAATAAATCGTGTTTTCCCAATATTCACACTGTACAGTTTCATTGTCCTAATTGTCTGGTTTTTTTTTGTGTGTGTGTGTGTGTGTGTGTGTGTGTGTGTGTGTGTGTGTGTTTTTTTTTCTGAATTTGCCATCTCAAACAAAGCAGATTCATTTTTAATTTAGAGAAAAGCAAGCTCTCAGTATGGAATCATTTCATGAAAATCAACCATATCTTAAGACGATGACATGCGAATAACCCCACATCCTGTCTTTAATTCTTTTACACAAATTGTGTTTTCCCAACACTTAACAATTTCATGTGAAAATGCAACAAGCTAAAACAAAACATTTTCTCATGAGATCAGGCTGATATTGTGTCTTGATCGTCTTTTTTTCAGAATTTGTCATCTCAAATAGAAACTTCAGAGCCAATTCATTTTCAATTTAGAATAAAGCAAGGCCTCAGTATGGAGAACATTTCATGAAAATCAACGGCTTCTTAAGACAAAGACATGCGGATAACCCCACCTCCCGGAAAAACACTGACCGAGTGTGTATGTGTGTGTGTGCATGTTGGCAGCCTATTTGAGAAGCGGCTCATGCCAGCGAGGAAGACACAGTCTGCCGAGCGCAGGGATGAGCACTGAATGAAAAGGAGGAATACCTCAGAGACCCGGGGTGACCGAGAGGTGTCTCTAATATCTGATGTCTTTATTTCCAGCCGCACAATGCCGCCCGATGCGGGAATGAATAAGCAAAAATGGCAGATCCAGTGGGAAGCGGTTCTTGTCTCCAGACGGTGAGGGAGGGAGGGAGGGGGGCGTCGTGGCTGTTGTGTGTTATCAGCGTTGTGCTCGCACTTCCTCGTCCCCACGTCCGGTGGCAGGGGCCAGTCAGAGGCCAGTGTCTGAGGCCATTGTGTTGTCACGGAGGAAGCCCGGCCCTTCACGCCTTCCCCAAAACCCTGTGCATTTCCTGTGTCAAATTTATCATTTGCCACAAAAAGCACGAGAAAGACCTGACGAAATTCTGATAAAATTTGGCTAATGGCAGAAAACATACTGTTGTGCTCACAGAATGCACGGAAAGCCCAAACATAACTCAGGCGAGCTTTGAATGTTGAACTCTGAAATCCCTTGCATTTTTCCATGTGAACCAACCATTTCCACCAAAATGGTGCTGAATACATATATAACTCAAAAGCAACTGTTAAAACAGATCTATTAAAAGCATAAGAATGGAGAATTAGCATTATAATATTCAGAATTGGGTGTAACGCGTTCCACAGTAACCTGTTACTGTATTCTAATTACATTTTTGGGGAACGCAGTAATTCATTCATTCATTCATTTTCTTTTTGGCTTAGTCCCTTTATTAATCTTGGGTCGCCACAGCGGAATGAACCGCCAACTTAGCTGCAACCCATCACTGGGAAACATCCATACACACTCATTCACTACAGACAATTTAGCTTAAGCAATTCACCTATACCAGATGTTTTTAGACTTGTGGGGGAAACCGGAGCACCCGAAGGAAACCCATGCGAACCTGGGCAGAACATGCAAACTCTACACAGAAATGCTATCTGACCCAGCTGGGGCTCGAACCAGTGACCTTCTTGCTGTGAGGTGATTGTGCTACCCACTATGCCACCATACTGCCACGAATTACATTTTAAATTTGGGTATTTTGATTACAGTTACCAAGACCCAACCCCCCTTTTGACAAAGTCCAGAATTTGGCCCCTAAATAAGCTCTTGTCTCATTTTTGGCTTTTAGTCGGTGCCAATAGCCAAGTGGTTTAGTGTGCTGACATATAGCACCATGGTGCTCACGGCGACCCGAGTACGATTCCCGTCTCGAGGTCCTATGCCAATCCTTCCTCTCTCTGCTCCCAATGCTTTCCTGTCTGTCCTCTACTATCCTATCACAATAAAAGTTGAAAAAAAAATAATAATAATAAAAAAAGAAGGCTTTTATTATTTAAATGGACAAATTCTGACTGAGGAAATAAGCTGGCCTGGGGTGCGTTTCCGAAAACCATCATTAGCCAACTAATGTTGCAAGTTCCGTCCTTACAAACATAGTTCGTTGATTTGGCGTTTCCCAAATCCATTGATCTAACGAACATTCGCAAATTGCGTCGCAAACTTGTGCACTTGCAACTACACCTGTGGAGCTGTAGTTATAAACATAGTTCCTGGCTGTGTTTTATTTCCAGTGACACCCCCCCACCCCCCACCCCTTATGATAAGCAAGTATTAGTATGATATAGTATGATAATGGTACGATAAGCAAATATTAGTATGATATAGTATGATATTGTATAGCAGGCACGTGCAGAGGTGGGGGCTTTGGGTGCTTGAGCCCCTGCCCTTTTTTTTCCTGGAGAGAAAGTGCCCTTTTTTCCTGGGGATAATAATCATTTTTTAAATATAATAATAATATATCTATAAGTTAATGCGTGTTCTTTTAAGGACAGCTTTCCCTGTCAGACAATAAAAAGAAAAACATTATGTATATCTTGGTTTTAAAAACAAATAATATGAAAGTCAATGGTTACAGGTTTCCTGCTTTCTTCAAAATATTATTTTGTGTGTTCAACAAAAGAAAAAAAGCCAAATATTTTAAATGGTGACAGAATTTTTAGTTTTGAATGAACTATCCTTTTAAGGGTGAGTATATGGTGAATTTAGGATGAAATCTTCTTTATAATATTTTATTTATTAAAGTACAATTATTATTATTATTTAATAAAAAGTGCCCTTTTTTCCACTTGAGCCCCTGCCTCTTAAAAGGTCTCTGGACGTTCCTGTTGTATAGTATGAAAAACACTCACTGTAAAAATGCTGGATCCACACAATTCCTTCAGGTTGTCCCAACACAAAACGATTGTTAACTTAATGGTTTTTACAAATTGAAGTGGATTGAACATAAGACAATTATATTGACTCCCCAAAAAACTCAATAATTATGTTGATTCAGCTCATTTTAAATAAATAGTTTGAACAAGCAGCAATTATTATTTTTTTTTGAGTGCTGATAATACTTAAAATATGTATAGATCCACTGGCAAACAAAACTGAATAGAATGTTATTTTTTTCTGATTGATATATTATGTTTCAGTCGTTGGTTCGATCCTCGGCTGGGTCAGTTGGCGTTTCTGTGTAGAGTTTGCATGTTCTCCCTGCGTTTGTGTGGGTTTGCTCCGGGTGCTCCGGTTTCCCACACAGTCCAAAGACATGCGGTACAGGTGAATTGGGTAGGCTAAACTGTCCGTAGTCTATGAGTGTGAATGAGTGTGTATGGATGTTTCCCAGAGATGGGTTGCTGCTGGAAGGGCATCCGCTGTGTAAAACATATGCTGGATAAGTTGGCGGTTCATTCTGCTGTGGCCAAAAAGAAAATGATTGAATGAATATAAATTGAAACTAAATAGATTGTTGCGTGATTAATAAAGGGACTAACCAAAAAAAAAAATGAATGAATGAATATTATATGTCAGGGTTCATACGATCATGGAAAACCTGGAAAAGTCATGGAATTTTGACATGGCATTTTCCAGGCTTGGAAATTTTTTGGAAAAACAGAAAAACCCACAAAGTTTTGGAAAAGTCATGGAAAACAGATATCTGTATACTAGAATATAGGTTACTTGACTTTACTTTTGGCCAATCACATACTCTCACATTATTAGTGCGTTGTAATAATAATAATAATAATAATAATAATAATAATAATAATAATAATAATAATAACTCCTTACTTTTATATAACGCTTTTCTGGACACTCAAGGGCTTTTACACATTGGGGGGAATCTTCTCATCCACCACCAGTGTGCAGCATCCACGCGGATGATGCGACAGCAGCCATATTGTGCCAGACCGCACACCACACACCAGCTGATTGGTGGAGAGGAGAGGAGTGATGAAGCCAATTATGATATGGGTATGGTTAGGAGGCCATGATGGACAGAGGCCAGTGGGCAAATTTGGCCAGGATGCCGGGGTTAAACCCCTACTCTTTTTGGAAGGACATCCTGTGATTTTTAATGACCACAGAGAGTCAGGACCTCGGTTTAACGTCTCATCCAAAAGACAGCGCTCACTGAGCAGTATAGAGTCCACGTCACTGTACTGGGGCATTAGGAACCCACACAGACCACAGGTTGGGCGCCACCTGCTTGTCTCACTAACACCACTTCCGGCTGCAACGTAGCTTTCCCATGTGGTCTCCCATCCAGGTATTGACCAGGCGCAGCCCTGCTTAGCTTCAGTGGGTGACCATGTGAGAGTTGTAGAGAGCTAGCTGCTAAGCATTATCTAAATAAATTTTACATAGATTTAAATATAAATTGGGCGTCACGGTGGCGCAGTGGGTAGCACAATCGCCTCACAGCAAGAAGAGCGCTGGTTCAAGTATCAGCTGGGTCAGTTATCATTTCTGTGTAGAGTTTTCATGTTCTCCCTGTGTTCGTGTGGGTTTCCTCCGGGTGCTCCGGTTTCCCCCACAGTCCAAACACATGCACTATAGGGGAAGGGCATCTGCTGCGTAAACATATGCTGGATAAGTTGCCGGTTCATACTGCTGTGGCGACACCAGATTAATAAAGGGAGTAAGCTGAAAAGAAAATTAATGAATGAATGTAAATTAAAACTAAATAGATTGGTGCGTGTTTTACGAAATGCTGTAATACATTTTTACGTATTGTTTTTTACCACACATAGACATTGCATGAAACATTAGTTCATGAAAATTTGCTTGAAAGTCTTGGAAAAATCATAGAAAAGTCATGGAATTTTAGTAGTAAAAATGTGTTTGAACCCTGATATTGAAAAAATTTAATCAGATAATAAAACTAATATAGGTGGCTCAGTGGTTAGCACTGTCGCCTCACAGCAAGAAGGTCACTTGTTCAAGTCCTGGCTAGGCCTAGAGGAGTTTACATGTTCTCCCCGTTTTTCTGTGGGTTTTCTCCGGGTGCTCCGGTTCCCCCCATAGTCCAAAGACATGCGGTATAGGTGATTTGGATAAACTAAATTGGCCGTAGTGTAGGAGACGCTGTGGCGCAGTAGGTAGTGCTGTCACCTCACACCAAGAAGGTCGCTGGTTCAAGTCCTGGCTAGGCCTAGAGGAGTTTACATGTTCTCCCCGTTTTTCTGTGGGTTTTCTCCGGGTGCTCCGGTTCCCCCCATAGTCCAAAGACATGCGGTATAGGTGATTTGGATAAACTAAATTGGCCGTAGTGTAGGAGATGCTGTGGCGCAGTAGGTAGTGCTGTCGCCTCACAGCAAGAAGGTCGCTGGTTCGAGCCTCGACTGGGTCAGCTGGCGTTTCTGTGTGGAGTTTGCATGTTCTCCCAGCGTTCGCATGGGTTTCCTCTGGGTTCTTCGGTTTCCCCCACAGTCCAAAGACATGCGGTACAGGTCAATTGGGTAGGCTAAATTGTCCGTAGTGTATGAGTGTGAATGAGTGTGTGTGGATGTTTCCCAGAGATGGGTTGCAACTGGAAGGGCATCCACTGTGTAAAACATGTGTTGGATAAGTTGGCGGTTCATTCTGCTGTGGCGACCCCGGATTAATAAAGGGACTAAGCCGACAAGTAAATGAATGAATGAAATTGGCCGTAGTGTGTGTGCATGGGTGTTTCCCAGTACTGGGTTGTGGGTGGAAAGGCATCCGCTGTGAAAAACATGGAATAGTTGGTGGTTCATTGCGCTGTGGCGATCTTTGAAAAAGAGGCTAAGCCGAAGCAAAATGAATGACTGAATGAAATTAATATAAGGTAACGTAATTAATCTTTAGATTTGTTTTTCTTTTTGTTTTTGCAGATATTGTTATTTTTATTAAAATTTGCTTAATTGAAATTCCATATAACCGGCATTAAACACTATTAAAAATAAAATAAAATGTTTTTATTGCAAAGTATGGTCAATTTTCTGTTTCTGTTCTGACAGACAAAACAAGGTTTGTTGTAGTGTTCTATGGAAAGCAGTGCAAAATATATGCAGCCCTTGAGGCAAAAGAGAGAGAGAGAGAGAGAGAGAGAGAGAGAGAGAGGTGTACTGATGAATACTAAGAGAAGAACAGCAGCGATGTGTCTTTAGTTTGAGAATGACCTTGCAGTCCATCAGATGAGACGGGACGTGCAATCTTAATTGTGCATAACCCCACATTTTACTAAATGTCTTTTCTTCATTCTTTAAAATGTCCTCATTAGTGATGTATCAGTTACCACTGCAGTCTAATGCAATACTCTTTTGTGCGTAATTCCTTCATGTATGCGCATCAGTGAGAAAAAGTGCACTTTTACTGTATTCAATTATCAGATGCAAACAAATCCCACAGATGCACACTGGAGAAGGGAACTTTTTAACATGGGTCATCTAGCAACAAACTGACAACAAGACATTAGCAACCATTTAGAACACCTTGGCAACCACATAGTAACAAATTAACATTCACCTACTGTAGAACTCCCAATCAACCACACAGCAACACAGTTACAGCCTGTCAGAAATACAATAACATAACACACTGCGAACAGTCCAGAACAGCCTATAGCAATTATACAGCAACACACAGAGGTTATTATAGTTTTACATTTTTAAATGCGTTTTTATTTCAGTACTATTTTTAATTTGCTGTAAATTTCAGTTTAGTTTTTGTTCATTTCATTAATGTTTTTGATAGTTTCAGTTTAGATTTTATTTTGTGAACACATTTCTATTTAGATTTTATATATTTAGTTTTAGTAATTCTAGTTTAACAGTTAACCGAATGTCCAGTGTCGACCAAAGCAAAGCTTACATTACCTATAGTGGAAACCTCCTAGTAATAAAAATAAAATAACTTGTTGAACAGACACTGAACCCAAAACTACATGAATGCAATGTAAACAAATGGAAAAATTAAATATTATGAAAAATTAATACAAACTTCTTTACATCAAAGATCATGTAAGTATTTAAATATGCCTAGATTTCGTAGGCCAATAGATTTAGTCTCAGTTTTCAGCCTGATCTCACGAGGAAACGTAAGTATTTTACGTTTTGTCAGTTTAGTGGCTAATTCGTACGAATTCGTACGAGTTCAGTCGTACGAAAATGTACGATTTTAAAAAGGAGGCGTGGCACCTAACCCCACCCCTAACCCCAACCATCATTGGGTGATGGGCAAATTGTACTAATTTGTACGAATTAGATCGTACGAATTCATATGAATTAGCCACTAATCAAAAAGTTACGAATTGGCCGTGAGATAGCGTTGCAGTTTTAGTTTTCGATTATTATAATAACCTTACAACACAGTAAGGGGCCAATCAAGCTGAATAAACATAGGCTCATCCTGAAAACGTAGCCCTATATTAATTTCTGGAGATCATGAATTATGTAGCCAGAAGTACGTATGGCTGCATTTCATCTTTAAAACGAAAGCTACAGGGCGGTATGACGCTGTTCCTCTTCGGGTTTACCAGATGACTGCTTACCTCTATATGGACGGCTTTTCCGTTATTACCAGTTTGTCCAGTTAACTCGCCATGTACGTTGGCATACTTGAGACGCAGAGAGGAGTTGACCACTATGACGGGATTTGAGTCTGGCGAAGCAGCCTGATCTCACAAGGAAATTTAAGTATTTTACATTTTGTCAGTTTAGTGGCTAATTCGTACAAAATTGTACGATTTTAAAAAGGAGGCGTGGCACTTAACCCCGCCCCTAAACCCAACCATCATTGGGTGATGAGCAAATCGTACTAAATTGTACTTATTACATCGTACGAATTCATATGAATTAGCCACTTAATTAAAAAGTTACAAATTGCCGTGAGATTGCGTTGGGCGAAAAATGGTTGCAGAAAGCGGGTAAAACAAAAACAGAAGCCAAAAAATAAAAATATACAAGTAATTAACAGGGGCGATGCGGTGGCGCAATAGGTAGTGCTGTCGCTTCACACCAAGAAGGTTGCTGGTTTGAGCCTCGGCTGGGTCAGTTGGCGTTTCTGTGTGGAGTTTGCATGTTCTCCCCGTGTTCGCGTGGGTTTCCTCTGGGTGCTCCGGTTTCCCCCACAGTCCAAAGACATGCGGTACAGGTGAATTGAGTAGGCTAAATTGTCCGTAGTGTATGAGTGTGTATGGATGTTTCCCAGAGATGGGTTGCAGCTGGAAGGGCATCCGCAGCATAAAACATATGCTGGATAAGTTGGCGTTTCATTCCGCTGTGGCGACCCCAGATTAATAAAGGGACTAAGCCAAAACGAAAACGAATGAATGAAGAAAATAACAGGGTGAGAATGTGCTTTTGAAAACACTATTGGATGGGTTTAGGGAAGGAGGAGGGTAGGTTTTTCAAATGCGTTTTTATTTCAATACTTTTTTTAACGCAATCTTGACAAGAAAAAAAGAAGTGTGCTGTGCTTTTTATGTTGCTAGGCAACCACTGAATCAGCTGCGAATTGTGCGTGAGCACTTCTGTTAATATTGTTATAATTGTAATGTTTAATAATATTGTGATATTTACAATTTGGGGTGACGTGGTGGCGCAGTAGATAGTGCTGTCACCTCACAGCAAGAAGGTCGCTGGTTCGAGCCTCGGCTGGGTCAGTTGGCATTTCTGTTTGGAGTTTGCATGTTCTCCCCGTGTTCGCGTGGGTTTCCTCCGGGTGCTCCGGTTTCCCCCACAAGTTCAAAGACATGCTGTACAGGTGAATTGGGTAAGCAAAATTGTCCATAGTGTATGTGTGTGAATGAGTGTGTATGGATGTTTCCCAGTGATGGGTTGCAGCTTGAAGGGCATCCGCTGTGTAGGACATATGCTGGATAAGTTGGCGGTTCATTCCGCTGTGGCGACCCCAGATTAATAAAAAGACTAAACCGAAAAAAAAATGAATGAATGAATGAATTTGCAATTTGTAAAGTCATACAGCTCCGCATAACTCGAAAACATCAAGTAGTCTCTCCTCCATTTTAAAAAGTCTCTGTAGTCGTCGTGACCAAAGCCTATAGAGTACACAAGCCATGTCACTCGTATAGTTTTAAATGGGGAAAAGTGTGGTCAATATGGTGAATGAAGCCCCACGTACTTGTACTGGAGCCAATCAGCAATCGCTATAGACCGGCGTTTCTCCTGGAAAGAAACTCGGACCAGACGTGTGTCTTTACGACAGATTTTTTGTGGTCAACAAACGCAATGAAATCTCCGTGAATATTTGCTTCACAGTAATAAGAAATGGATCCACATAAAGCTTGATATCTGTACCTTTTAATGAACCAACTACACTGGAAAACAAAAGTTTTTTGGTTTTGTAAGAAAGTATCTGGGGCGACGCAGTGGCGCAGTAGGTAGTGCTGTCGCCTCACAGCAAGAAGGTCGCTGGTTCGAGCCTCGGCTGGGTCAGTTGGCGTTTCTGTGGGGAGTTTGCATGTTCTCCCTCCCAGAATGCCTGAGCATGCTACCCAAGAGGTGTTTCAAAGATGGCCACTGAGTGAAAGGACTTGCCTTTATTGAACTTTGGTCTTGACAACACAAACACTGCTGTCACCTCAGTGGAAACCCTGCCTCTGCTTTCATGTGATTGGACAATGAAAAAGGACACGAATGATGTAGTGCGCATTTTCCTAAGAGATGCCTTTTTTCAACTGCAAGTCTACAGAATGCAACGGCAAATACGCAAGGCACAACAGGCGGTTAAAACATAAGGTACACAGGGTGCATAAGCAGCTTAGAAACTAGAAAAGCCTTAACACCTACTCAACTCAGAACTCCCTAGCAATATACTGTTGAAGTCAGAATTATTAGCCCCCCTTTGAATTTTTTTCTTTTTTAAATATTTCCCAAATGATGTTTAACAGAGCAAGGAAATTTTCACAGTATGTCTGATAATATTTTTTCTTCCAGAGAAAGTCTTATTTGTTTTATTTCGGCTAGAATAAAGCAGTTTTTAATTTTTTTAAAAACATTTTAGTCAAAATTATTAGCCCCTTTAAGCTATATATTTTTTGCTAGTCTACAGAGCAAGCCATCGTTATACAATAACTTGCCTAATTACCCTAACCTGCCTGGTTAACCTAATTAACCTAGTTAAGCCTAGTTAATGTCACTTTAAGCTGTATAGAAGTGTCTTGAAAAATACCTAGTAAAGGGGGCTAATAATTCTGACTTAATCTGTATATATATATATATATATATATATATATATATATATATATATATATATATATATATATATATATATATATATATATATATATATATATGTATATATATATATATATATATATATATATGTATATATATATATATATATATATATATATATATATATATATATATATATATATATATATATATAAAACAACATATAAAAAAGATTCCCCAGGAACTCTTTAGCAGCCTTAACATTTTTGGAACACTTTACCAACACAAGGTAACATACTAACAAACCAGATAGTGTAACCACACAAGTATAGCCTATCTGAATACTCTAATAGCTAATCATATAGCAGTACACAAACAACCACTCAGAATCCATTAGCAACCACACAGCAACAACTACTCAAAATACTCCTCAAAATTCGTAACACACACACATATATAACCAGTCTTAAGACTCTAGCAACCATATAGAAACATCCCACAGAACTCTAAAGTTGGGCCAGTAAGTTTTGCCAGAATAAACATCATCATTTAGTTCTCATAAAAACAGCTGTAAAAGTATTATATATACATATATATATATATATATATATATATATATATATATATATATATATATATAGATATAGATAGATAGATAGATAGATAGATAGATATATATATATATATATATATATATATATATATATATATATATATATATATATATATATATATATATATATATATAACAAAAATCAGCAGAGAATGTAATGTGAAATCATTTCTATTCGCCGTGTGTATTTTTCATTTTTATGATGGATGTTCTATAGGAGATATTTAGGCGTGTGTATTTTCGGCGAAAAGAAAACGTTTCTCGTCATCCTTCCCATGAGCGGCGTCAGATGATGGAGAGGGGCCTCCTCTCTCTCTTTCTCTCTCTCTCTCTCTCTTTCTCTCCACAGCACTGTTACTATGGAACCAAAACTGGACCTCTCTCAAGTTTCTCTAGACACTGCAGAGCTCGGAAAAAAGCCACTGTTTCCTTTGGCAGCGGCATTACTTTTTCTAACCTTCCCAGAGTAAGAGAGACGAGAGAGAGGAGCAGCCGGGTGACCCAGGGAGGGGGAGGAAGGGCAGGCCTGCTTTTCCACCCTTTCCCCTGCTAGAGTTCGGAAAAATGTCTCTCCTGTCCACATGCATCCCCCCTCCTCACCCAAGGTGTGCAGCCCCCCCCCTTTTCTACAAAACTCCAGCCTGTTCTCGGAGGAACAACAACCTCATCGAAACCACATGTCTTTACACTTTCACTGCCTCCAAAAATTGAAAACATTAAGGATGAAAACAGACTCCTTACAAGGAAATCAGATTCAGCTCAAATGTTATCAGAAAGCGATGGGTAGAAAACTGCATTATGACAACTTAGAAAAGTGAACAAAATTGAAATACAGTTAAAGTCAGAATTATTAGCCCCCCTTTGAATTTTTTTTCTTTTTTAAATATTTCCCAAATGATGTTTAACAGAGCAAGGAAATTTTCACAGTTTGTCTGATAATATTTTTTCTTCTAGAGAAAGTCTTATTTGTTTTATTCCGGCTAGAACAAAAGCATTTTGTAATTTTTTAAAAAACATTTTAAGGTCAAAATTATTAGCCCCTTTAAGCTATTTTTTTTTTTCCGATTGTCTACAGAACAAACCATCATTATACAATATCTTGCCTAATTACCCTAACCTGCCTAGTTAACCTAATTAACCTAGTTAAGCCTTTAAATTTCACTTTAAGCTGTATAGAACTGTCCTGAAAAAATATCTGGTAAAATAATATTTACTGTCATCATGACAAAGATAAAATAAATCAGTTATTAGAGATGAGTTATTAAAACTATTATGTTTAGAAATGTGTTGAAGAAATATTCTCTCCTTTAAACAGAAATTGGGGGAAAAATAAACAAGGAGGCTAATAATTCAGGGGGGCTAATAATTCTGACTTTAACTGTATTTGAATAATATTCATATATACAAAATAGATATTTTGTAATTTAATTTAATTGTTTATCCTTTATCCTGTTTATCTGAGTAAATTAAAATTTACAATGTTTGTAAGGTGAACAATGAATCTGTGCAAGTAAATTCACAAAAAAAAAAAAGATTGTCCGTTTGACAGCTTTAATCACTATATTCTTTTCTATTCTTCTTTTTTACTATATTCGTTTGTATTTAAAGATATTTATATATTTTTTAATCATTTTAGGAGCCCAATATATATATATATATATATATATATATATATATATATATATATATATATATATATATATATATTGGGCTCCTAAAATGATTAAAAAATATATAAATATCTTTATATATATATATATATATATATATATATATATATATATATATATATATATATATATATATATATATATATATATACAGTATATACAGTTGAAGTCAGAATTATTAGCCCCCCTGAATTATTAGCCCCCCTTTTTATTTTTCCCCCAATTTCTGTTTAACGGAGAGAAGATTTTTTCAACACACTTTTAATCATAATCATTCTAATAACTGATTTATTTTATCTTTGCCATGATGACAGTACATAATATTTTACTAGATATTTTTCAAGACACTTCTATACAGCTTAATGTGACATTTAAAGGCTTTACTAGGTTAATTAGGTTAACTAGGCAGGTTAGGGTAATTAGGCAAGATATTGTATAAAGAAAAAAAATAGCTTAAAGGGGCTAAAAATTTTGTCCTTAAAATGGCTTTTAAAAAATTAAAAACTGATTTTATTCTAGCCGAAATAAAACAAATAAGACTTTCTCCAGAAGAAAAAAATATTATCAGACATACTGTGAAAATTTCCTTGCTCTATTTTTTACATCATTTGGGAAATATTTAAAAAAGAAAAGATATTCAAAGGGGGGCTAATAATTCTGACTTCAACTGTATATCATCACCTTAGAATTATAAGGGTTATAACCTGCCTAGTTAACTTAATAGTTAACCTAATTAACCTAGTTAAGCCTTTAAATGTGACTTTAAGCTGTATAGAAGTGTCTTGAAAAATATCTAGTCAAATATTATTTACTGTCATCATGACAAAGATAAAATAAATCAGTTATTAGAAATGAGTTATTAAAACTATTATGTTTAGAAATGTGTTGAAGAAATCTGCTCTCCTTTAAACAGAAATTGGGGAACAAAATAAATAGGGTGGCTAATAATTCTGACTTTAACTGTATATATATATATGTGTGTGTGTGTGTGTGTGTGTGTGTGTGTGTGTGTGTGTGTGTGTGTGTGTGTGTGTGTGTGTGTGTGTGTGTGTGTGTGTGTGTGTGTGTGTGTGTGTGCATAAAAGACATGTTTTAATTAATCATTAATAATTTTCTTTAGCTTTTTTTTCAATAATAAAATTTCATTGAGATAATACATTAATTAATTAATTTATTAATTGGGACAAACAAGGCATACAAAATTAAGACTTGCTTATCTTCTTTTTTTATCTTGTTTTTCTACAAAATCCATTCAAATTATAATATAATAGACTTTATGTAGCGCTACTCGTTTTTATTTGCAAATAGTACTCCAGTTTTCATTATGATGATGTACTTTAGACTGTACATTCCTTCTAGAATCCCTCTCTTTCTGCTTATTTTTATTTGTATCTATTTAAGTTTACATAATGTCAAAACTGTAAATAGTCTTTTTTTTTTTGTTGCTTTTGTTCTAAACAATGAGAAGAAAAGTCTATTCGATTCTATATTCTCTTTGCAGTATTTCTTAATTAAACTTATCTTCCTTTAACGATTTTTTAACAAAAAACAAATGCACATTTAGAATAGTTTGTCTACACTACAGTATCGGATACCTATATTGTAATAACACATGTAGCTTCCGTTTACATAGTGGTCTGGCACGTCTTGAACGACTTCTATAGCATCACTATCAGTAGTCGTGCTCAAAAACACCCAGCGTATCCTCAGCATAACCATGTTATAGTTTTTTTAGGGTGTCCAGAGGAGCGCATATAGGCAATCACAGCATAGAGTTTTCCCCCTAAAAGTGCTCCTTCCCCACCGCCTACGATTTCTCTGCCTCTCCTCTGGCTGACTGCTGCTTAACTCAGCTGCACGCTCACAACTGCAGTGGAGCAACACAGGCAGCCAAAGAAAGAAGACAATTATCCTCAATATCTGTCACTCACATGACAGCACAGCTTCTCCTAGCCACGCTTCAACAGATGCAGGTGGGGGAACAAAGAGGTTCGGGCTGCTGCTTTTAAGCAAACTCTCTCTCTGTCTTTCTCATTACCTGGCCCATTTGCATCCAGACTGTCAAACAAAGGTGTTGATGGGGAAAGATACGAGAAGAAAGGAGTAAAGATTCTGTATACCGCCGCCGTGTGTGTGTCTGTTTACGTGGGCTTGGGCTTTTACAGGCGCTATGCAAGCTACAAGCAAGTACAAGCATTTTGTCGTGGCGAATCACATGCACAGTTCCTTCTAAATCGATCACCCCAGACTGCATCTTTCTGCACCCTCGATCTACAGGAAATATCTAGACCGCTGTGCCGATTAAACCGTACATGTCCTCAGTACGCGACCAGGAATGCAGTGCTAATGATGAGGCGTTAACTAGTTCAGTTCACCGGTGAAATACTTTAAAAGGTTACAAATGGTGAATTTAACCTACAAAGACAATCACAAGAAAACCCTCTAGCGGTTTTGTCACACGCGCAATTTGATTTTAAATTGACTTAAAGGGACAGTTCACCCAAAAATGAAAATTGACTCGTCATTTATTCACCCTCCAGTGGTTTTAAATGGATTTATGAGGGGTTTTTTTTCCTGTTGAACATAGAAAAATCTATTTTGAAGAATGTTGGAAATCGGTAGACATTGACTTCCACAGTAAGAGAAGAAATAATAATACAGGCCTATAGCCAGGGGGGCATCATAAATTGTGGAAATAACCCATCGAATGTTTTAAGACCACGCTGAATATGATGTAAGTGAAGTCATCTTTTAATTGTTTTTGATTGTGCTTTGGATTTATTTTATCCAGACTATTAGTGTGGCTCATCCCAGTCATTCTATATTTACAGCTGAAATGGCTGTAGAGGTGCTGCAGGATGAGAAACATGAGGGAATTCTGAAAGATCTGATGCTGATGAACTAGACTGTGTGCCACAGGGTTAATCTGGAGTTGCTGGATTGAGTGGACAAATAACAAGGGGTATTACTGAAGCGAGCATCACCCTAATCAGGGTAGAGCAAGAAGCCACAAGGCCCATGGTGCTGTGGTACATTATGCTGGATGTCGCCACCCTAAATTACAAGAGGGCTGTGTGCAAGCATAAACGTGTAGTTGTCATTTGTGAGAAATGTAAGCACTGAGATGGCAATATGAGATGGCACTGTTCCTGTGTAATTTTTTATTGTTAGTGTATTATTTAGGCACATGCACTACAGCTGCACTACAGTGATAACAATAAATGATAATTATTTAATTTATCAGTGATTGATATGTGTGTGGAAAAATGGTAAATAAACATATTCCAGATGTGTTTGTCTGAATAACGGCAAAAACATGTATTGTATTTTTAAAATTACTTTATTTAGTTATTGTTTTTTCATGGTTTCACAGATGGGTCATGTGTGTAAACTTGATGTAGTAATACAAAACCCAAGAAAAGATAAATCCTTAATTTGTGTTAAATGAAAAAATATATATTTTGAATATTCATGGATAATGAAATTTATGGATCAGTGAATATTTAATGCTGAAATAAATTGCTTTCAAAAGATAAAACCAAAACATGCCCAGGGAAGAAGGAAATAACATAGAAAATGAATATGGGTTATTTCAGACCCATGTTGTGCATTAGAAGGGGTTTTATAGCTTGTCAAAGGGTTAGTTCAAATGGCCAAATTCTGACTGAGGAATGTTGAATGTGCTGGCCAGTTTGTTATTTGTCTAATAAATGACAACAGACTACTTTCTTTTTCTAATGATACATTATATAATACATTTGTATTTTAAAACTGCAAAAAAAAGCCCACATTTTGAGAATAAAGAACTACCTCTTTCAACGGAACAGTGACAGACATGACGGAAGCAGATCTCACGTACCGTTTGTGAGAAATACTACAGTAAGAACTTTCCCAATGATTATTTGATGCATTTGTTGTGGAGTTAATTCAAGCCTTTCTGCAACGATGAGTCGCACCCGAGCCTTTAATCTTACCACTTAATTTCAAAATGATAGCAAGCATCTAATTCTTCAGTAGCTCTTATTTACTAATTAAATTATATAGTTTTCAAACCATAACATTTATGCATATTTTACCTTGCTGCAGCAGAACATTCAAGACTTTTTTATTCTAAATGGAAAACAAGATGCAAATATCTGTAAACAACTGGATTTTTTTTCAGCGAACTGCTAATTTGTGTTTACATTCAAGAAGTGACCAAAAAATTTTCCCAGAGTGAAGTTTATGTGTAAACAAATTTCGAGAGGATCACGTGCTTATGATTGTTCTCAGCTGTTCCAGCATTATCCCATGATCGATTATCCAATCAGACGACTCCTAACTCACTATAAATAACCAGAGTTTTCTTATCTCAATATTTTCGTCTTGAAGAACCCTCCCACCCACCTCTAATTTCCCCTCCTTTTTGGACGGGTGACACGGTGGCCCAGCGACTAGCACTGTCCAGAATGCCGCTGGTTTAAGTCCCTACTAAACCAGAAGACATTTCTGTGTGGAGTTTTGCTTGTTCTCCCCGTGCTCGCATGGGATTTCCCCAGGTTCTCCGGTTTCCTCCCACAGTCCAAATAACACGCACCCCAAGTAAACTGAACACACAAAATTAATACCATAGTCAAGCTCGAAGAAAACACTCCTCCTCTCAGTCATCCATTTCCATCATTCAGCTAGAATAAGCCGGGGGAGTTTATCGAGATCTACCTGAGCTCAAACTCCCCTCTCGCCCTGCAAACGGGAGGGAGCCCAGGGCTCGAGGATCTTACAAGCTCAGGGCTCTCTCCCGGGACAGCATGCCAAACAAGCTTTTATTATCAATCATCAGCTAAGTGTGAACTCTTGAACACAAGAGGGTATGTACAGCAGAATGTATGTGCTTTGGGGATTTTTTTTTAGTCACATCTAGAATGTTAACACATATTAGCAGTTCACTGAAAAAATCCAGTTGTTTACAGATATTTGCATCTTGTATTCCATTTAGAATAAAAAAGTCTTGAATGTTCTGCTGTACAAAGAACAAAATGGTTCTTTGCTGCACTATTTTCAAGAGCCATTTTAGGTTCTTGGAGAACCATTCTAGAAGGAACTACTTTTTTCTTAGTTCTTAAAACAGTCTTCCACGTAAAATGACCTTTTGGAAGGTTAATATGAACGTTAAAAGTGTTTCACACCATCTTCAAGCCAATAAACTGTTATTTTTAAAGGCGTCTGCATTTGTTTAAACAAGTTATAATCACCTGAAACGTGTTTCAAAACAAGCACTGGCAGTGCACAGAAAGACAACACCAGTGCTGGAGCTGAATTTAGCAGGTATGTAAATATGTTTGCTCAACCCTCGTGATTGGGCTGCGTACAGTGAGACAGACAATGCTCGGCACTGCCTTTATTCATTAATGGCAGCTTTTGTTCCTGTAAACAACATGAATATTTAATCCGTCCTAAGATTCCCTCTTGGTTAATGAATGTGTCTCAACCAGCACGGCAGCCTCTCTGGGGACGCGGGCCGCCGGGAACGGTTGCTAAGCAGTCAGCGCGAACACACTTCACTCTTTCATGAACAACACACAAGCGTTCTGCATCACGGATCGGATCCCGCACGCATGCGTGAACGCTGCCACGCTCCGACCCCTCTGCAGGTCTCCCAGAGGGAACGACAAGACAAAAGTACACGCAGCACATCACCACACCTGACCGTGGGGCCACTGATGTCACTTCCTGCAGGGTGCGATGAACACACTTCAGTCGGAAAATGTCTGTTGTGCGTTAGCAGGATTTTGCAACAGATTTGCGAGCAATTAAGGCTTATTTATTTGCATCTTTCCAGTACACGAATGCCACATGTTTCAGCACAGGCATGGAGAAGACAGCGAGAGAGGATGCGGCCCCGCACGCATGCAGACAGACACTCGTAAACTTGTGCGTCTCTCCGCGCAATTGGTCCACAGGGAGAGAGCACCGATCTTATGGAGGAACCCACGCCAGACCCTGCCTCAAGCAGGCTTCCAGCTGTTGTCAATTACTGCCACTTTAACGGCGCGTTAAACACACAATGGCCAATGAGGCGCTGCCACCCGAGTCACTATTTAACTGCAACACGGCCATTAGCTAATCCTGAGGGCCCGTTGCCTGCTGCTTTACCTAGCGAGGCCCAATTTAATGAAATTAAAGCTCAACTCCCTTTAATAGCCAGGTTCCCCGCCATAAATTCATTAGCCGCTGATGTGTATCTTCCCGTTGGTTTTACTGTGCGTTCGTCGCCGCGCGAGATTTACAGTTGCCTAATGAAAACCATCAAGGCTTTAAAGAGCTCGTCTCATTAGGGAGGGATTTTTAATAGACAAACAAAGACAGGATAATTGCCACGGGAGCTTACGTTTTACCAGGGTGGGTGGGGGGTGTTGAACAGTTTTTACCTCTGAAGGGTTTTCTTCTCGCTGTCGAAATCAGGCTACACCAATTACTTTAGGTAACGTAATGAGCGCCGCTGTTGACTCAGGTGAGCCGGCGACTCGCTCAAATGAAAGACTCCACACACTACTGCCCTTCAGGCTGGGGATTAAATTTCTCTCATCTGTTTTGCCGTTGTCGTGTATGCGCATTGGGGGTGTAATATATATGGACGGGGACAGGAATGCCGCTGGCCCCCCCTTCCACGTTACCCCTAACTTCTCAAATATCTTCAATGTCAAACATGGTGGGCTCCAAAAATACTCCTCTAAGCACAGTCTCTCCTTGCACTGGATGTCCATCTATAGGTCTGTGCCTTATAATAGCAACACAAATGTAAAACATCATTGCTAATCTTACGCACACGTTTCTTAAAGTGACTGTCACCCATCTAAGCAGTGCAATGGGTTTTAGTATGGAGCCAGATCAAAAATCATACATTTACAAAATAAAATGCATACATACACAGCACAATTCACATTTACAAAATCCATTTTGTAAATTCAAAACGCAATTCTTTAATACAACACACAATTTGTGAATTCACAAATAAAAATCATAAATATTTTCACCAAATGAATTGGATTTGTTTATTTATGAATCGTGTTTTGAATTTACGTATTGCGTTTGTGTATTTATGAATCATGTTTTGAATTTACAAATTGGATTTGTGTATTTAGGAATCGTGTTTTGAATTTACGAATTGGATTTGTGTATTTTTGAATCATGTTTTGAATTTACGAATTGGATTTGTGTATTTAGGAATCGTGTTTTGAATTTACGAATTGGATTTGTGTATTTAGGAATCGTGTTTTGAATTTACAAATTGGATTTGTGTATTTAGTAATTGTGGTTTGAATTTACGAATTGGATTTGTGTATTTAGGAATCGTGTTTTGAATTTACGAATTGGATTTGTGTATTTAGGAATCGTGTTTTGAATTTACGAATTGGATTTGTGTATTTAGGAATCGTGTTTTGAATTTACAAATTGGATTTGTGTATTTAGTAATTGTGGTTTGAATTTACGAATTGGATTTGTGTATTTAGGAATCGTGTTTTGAATTTACGAATTGGATTTGTGTATTTAGGAATCGTGTTTTGAATTTACAAATTGGATTTGTGTATTTAGGAATCGTGTTTTGAATTTACGAATTGGATTTGTCTATTTAGGAATCGTGTTTTGAATTTACGAATTGGATTTGTGTTTTTAGGAATCGTGTTTTGAATTTACGAATTGTATTTGTGTATTTTTGAATCATGTTTTGAATTTACGAATTGGATTTGTGTTTTTAGGAATCGTGTTTTGAATTTACGAATTGGATTTGTGTTTTTAGGAATCGTGTTTTGAATTTACGAATTGTATTTGTGTATTTTTGAATCATGTTTTGAATTTACGAAGTGGATTTGTGTATTTAGGAATCGTGTTTTGAATTTACGAATTGTATTTGTGTATTTTTGAATCATGTTTTGAATTTACGAATTGGATTTGTGTTTTTAGGAATCGTGTTTTGAATTTACGAATTGGATTTGTGTTTTTAGGAATCGTGTTTTGAATTTACGAATTGTATTTGTGTATTTTTGAATCATGTTTTGAATTTACGAATTGGATTTGTGTATTTAGGAATCGTGTTTTGAATTTACGAATTGGATTTGTGTTTTTAGGAATCGTGTTTTGAATTTACGAATTGTATTTGTGTATTTTTGAATCATGTTTTGAATTTACAAATTGGATTTGTGTATTTAGGAATCGTGTTTTGAATTTACGAATTAGATTTGTGTATTTAGGAATCGTGTTTTGAATTTACGAATTGGATTTGTGTATTTATGAATCGTGTTTTGAATTTACAAATTGGATTTGTGTATTTAGGAATCGTGTTTTGAATTTACGAATTGGATTTGTGTATTTAGGAATCGTGTTTTGAATTTACGAATTGGATTTGTGTTTTTAGGAATCGTGTTTTGAATTTACAAATTGGATTTGTGTATTTAGGAATTGTGTTTTGAATTTACGAATTGGATTTGTGCATTTATGAATCGTGTTTTGAATTACGAGTTGGATTTGTGTATTTAGGAATCGTGTTTTGAATTTACGAATTGGATTTGTGTATTTAGGAATCGTGTTTTGAATTTACAAATTGGATTTGTGTATTTATGTATCGTGTTTTGGGCGACGCAGTGGTGCAGTAGGTAGTGCTGTCGCTTCACAGCAAAAAGGTCGCTGGTTCGAGCCTCGGCTGAGTCAGTTGGCGTTTCTGTGTGGAGTTTGCATGTTCTCCCTGCGTTTGCGTGGGTTTCCTCCAGGTGCCTCCGGGTGCTCCGGTTTCCTCCACAGTCCAAAGACATGCGGTACATGTGAATTGGGTAAGCTAAATTGTCCTTAGTGTATGAGTGTGAATGAGTGTGTATGGATGTTTCCCAGAGATGGGTTGCAGCTGGAAGGGCATCCGCTGCGTAAAACATATGCTGGATAAGTTGGCGGTTCATTCCGCTGTGGTGACCCCGGATTAATAAAGGGACTAAGCCGAAAAGAAAATGAATGAATGTATAATGTTTTGAATTAATGAATTTGATTTGTGTATTTATGAATCGTGTTTTGAATTTACGAATTTGTTTTGTGTATTTTTAAATAAATAATGCAACCAACCATATAAGCACTGTTTATTTTTTTATGTCTTATCATATACCGATTTTATGTAAATGTTTTATAGTGTCATTTGTATTATTATTAGTGTTAGGAAAAAGTAATATATTATAAGCTTTAGTCATTTTTAAAAGTAACTTAGTTACTTAACTAAGTTACACATTTATTGTCTTGGTTACTTTTTAAGGAAACCACTGTGAAAGTATGTGTTATGTTATTTCTGTGTGTTTATTAAGTTTTGTAAAGTGTATAGGCATAAAATATCACTTTTTTACCCGAAATGGATTATTTAATGAATAAGTAATAAAAAATGAATGCAAGTAATAAATAAGCTACTTTTAAAATGGAGAACAAATCACTTATGTTGTGAGACAAACAACATCGCTAAAACAAAATGACACAAACGTTAGATAAATAAGAGTATGCACATAATATTGTATATAACAATAATAATAATTCATTCATTCATTCGTTTTCTTTTCGGCTTAGTCCCTTTATTAATCTGGGGTCGCCACAGCGGAATGAACCGCCAATTTATCCAGCACATGTTTTACGCAGCGGATGCCCTTCCAGCTGCAACCCATCACTGGGAAAAATAATAATAATAATAATTATTATTATAATTATTATTAATTGCTATGAATCATATTACCAATGTACTGCTGCTGCTATCATTATATTAAAATTAAATGTTGACATGAAATGTATTGTTAACATTATTATTAAAAATAAATTGTATAAAAAATTTCAAATTTGTATTAACATTAGATTAATTAATAATGGTTTAATATAAATTTTAATACTAATGCTAAATGCTTGATGTTAAAATAAATGCAAAATTCAAGTGAAATGAACATTAATACATGGATTGTACTACTGTTTTTTAAATTGCAATGCAAAAGCAGTTAAGAAGCACTGTCATCGGGTGTCCTGTTAAATGCTAAAGCATCTGTCGGTGGATTTGTTGTCGCCAGTGATGGACAAGATTTGTACTTTGACTGATGACATCGTGCAATATATCAGCAAGTGTTTTCTCAAAGCAGACAGTGAGATGGGAACCCCTGCCGCCAACACACATATATACTTGTTTCGGCAGTCTAAATGCTCAGCATTCCCTTTGCTTATTCACAGAAACCTTCAGTGTGCGGTCAACATGGATTCATCTACACATGTTCAAAAAAAGTGTGATGTGAGTGTTTCAGCTTGCAACTTGCATGCTACCATCAAGATGCAACATCTAGACTCTAAAATCTAAAACACACACACACACACACACACACACGCACACACACACGCACGCCTCTGGGCTGCCCATCATCTTCATGTTACTCTCTCAGACGGCTAACATAAACAGATTGTCTAACTGCAATGAAAACATACTGCACCGGTCAGTGTGTGTCTGAGGGAGAGACAGGCTCTTCTTTCAGTCTCCAGCTCTGCAGAGACGACCTGAATGCCTCACACTCCAGACCCACATCTGCGAGACTTCATTCTGCGGGAAAATCACAAATGGAACACGTTTACGTTTATTTCTCCAAACCTAATGCAAAAATGCTAATGTATTAAGGGAGGTTCATGCAACGGGAAAACAACCTATGTCAGGATAAGAAACTATTTATTTGATATTTTTTTAGGAATAACAGCTCCAATTGGAGATTTTAGAACTCAAACCAAGGTTATTGTAGTAAACGAAGACTTAAACTAAGTCTAAAACTATTGGTCAAAAAAACTATAATTATAATAAAAGAATATATATAATATTCACAACAAATGAAAAACGAAAACTAACTGAAACTAAGAACAGTCATTGGCAAACTAACTCAAATAAAATAATAATTATCAATGGAAATCTGTATTCTGTGGTGGAAAATTCTACATGTGGCTGTTTCTAAAAGTGCCTATAGATGACGCTTTAACAGATAAACACATTTTTTTTTTATTTGCCAGAAAAGGAAACTAGATGTGTTAGCCTACATAGATATTTAATTAAAAAAATGTCTTAATTCTTAAAATTTGTATTAGTTTAAGTTGCGTTTGTTTGGTTTTTACCTGTTTAAACTATAATTTTACTTTTAATGTAAGCTGTGCAAACACTAAACTGTGCTTTGGTCAACACTGGATGTGTTCTGTTAACTTCATTAAACTAGAATTAATAAAACTAAAAGTGAAACTAAATATATAAAAACAAAATAGAAAGGTGTTCACAAAATTAAACAAACCAAAACTAAAGTGAAATTTACATCCCAGGCTCATTCTGATTATGTACCTCTATATACATTTCTGGAGAGCACGAAATACATCCCAGGAGGTACTTTTTTGTCATTTTTGTTTTCCCAAATCCGCCAAAGGCCGCTGTGTTTGCTTTTTCAGATCGCAAATTTCTCTCACGAGTGCCATTCGTGCCTGCTCTTCTCACGTAAATCCACTAGAGGCCGCTGTTGACTGACTGACTGACTGACCGATCCCCTCACCCATCCTCTTCCCTAAACCCAACCGATAGTGTTTTAAAAAGCACAGAATGACCAGCTCCCACTTACTTCCCTAAACCCAACCGCTGAGTTTTTAAAAGCATTCCAGAAAAAGAACATTTTCAGATTTAACTACATTCTCACCCTGTTATTTACTAGTTTGTTTTATTTTTTAGCTTTTGTTTATGTCTTACCTGCTTTCTGGAACTGTTCTGCGCTGGACTCAAACCCTGTTGTCCCGGTCAACTCCGCTCTGCATCTCAAATCCTCTAACGTATGCAGCGAGTCACTGGACAAACTGGTAATAGTGGAAAAGCCATCCATATGGAGGTAAGTGGTAAGCCCCATGGCGTTCATTTTAGAGACGAAATGCAGCCATGCGTACTTCTGGCTACATAATGTATATGAAATGTATATAGGCCTACATTTTCAGAATGAGCCTGTGTTGCAAATTTAAGAGCAATATCCAAATAAAAACTAATTAAAAAACACTACTTTAATAACCTTGTCTCAGTCTTTTTTTTTCTCTCTGTAGCCCTCTACAGCTTCAGAAGATGTTTTGTAAATAAAATTTTAAGAAAACATCTGAAATAAAGCACTTAAACATTTTGGACATTAAGGGCTCTGTTTTAACAATCTAGGTGCAGAGTCTAAAGCGCAGAGCGCAAAAGCATTAAGGGCATGTCTGAATCTACTTTTGCTATTTTAAGGATGGAATAATATGCTCTGCGCCCCAGTGCATGGTCTAACAGGGCTGTGCTTATTCTCTTAATGAGTTATGAGTGTGTTTTGAGCATAACGTGCATTAAACCAATCAGAGACTCATCTCCCATTCCCTTTAAGAGTCAGTTGTGTCGCGCTATGGTGCATTTGCTACTTACATGGCAGACTTAGTAAATAGAAAAACTGAACGCTAGGGAGAAAACAGTTAAACAGACTGTCTGTAGCGCGAGGATAAAGAACGAGCCTCCTCCATTCGGCCTCTTTACTTTCTCTTTACTTTACTTTTACTCTTTACTCCTTTACTTTTGTGGATAAGGAAATGGTGTCGTACGCACTCCACTGAAGACATCCATTAGCCTACATATTTAATTTTGTTTGTCAAGCACAAAGATTTGTTTCAAAATTAAGTTCTAATTTCCAGCAAACGAATACATGAACAATAATAATGAAGTGTGGTCAAAACAATTGAGTTATATGCAAACACACGTCCTATTCTTATGCCCCATATGGAGATGCAGACGTCTCCAAAGCCCGACAGGTGGACAAATCTAAACTTGTTTTTATTAAAGCAAATATAAATATGCAAATAATAAAAAATACTGCTAATAATAATAATATTATACAAATGCAAATTGTCATGAATAAACTGAAAAAAAAGCCCCCCGAGGTGAAGAAGGCATGGAGGCAGTGGTTTTTATATTTATGTAGAAAATAATACATTTTGTAACATTTCAATCCTATTTTTTTTCATATGTAAATATATTTGTGTATTGCTGTACATCCTGTGTGCATTAAGCAATGTGTAAGCAATTGAACCCACATAGGCGCATAACTAACACGCTCTGCACTGGACTTTAGAGCAGCTTTCAGTTGATCAATGGTGCAGTCTATTTCAGTTCCTCAAAATAGCAATGCGCCAACAATGCGCCTTAACACACCTCCTTTTTAGACCAGAAACACCCATGAGTCCACAAAGTGGCACAAATTGATTTTATTTAAACAACGTGGTGCAAAACGTGAAAGTTACAGTTGCACTGGTCTGAAAATAGCAACAAATCGCGCCAAACACATTTGCACCATATACTGTAAAAGATATGGACGTAGTGTCCGTGACGTCACCCATAGGTTTCTGAACACTGCAAAAGAAGCCACAAGTAGGCGCGGCCAACCGTCGCCATTTTGTCTGCGCGTCATCGCACCAAACGCGGCCTACCAAATAAGGGCAAAGAGGCGGAGAGTGAGCGGAGCTACAGACACATGCTGGATTCTCAGCATTTTGCTTGGACCTGGATTAAAACAGACTTTTTACTTTGGGAGAACGTTTAATACTTCATTACCTGTGACTCGTTTGTGTTCTAACCACATGTGCTTGGTTGTACACTATATCAATAAAGTGTTTAGACTTTTAAAAACACTGTTGTAACACATTGAGCCACTAAACATTGTTCTTATGACGTTTTTCGACAGGAGGAAAACGCGAATTACTATCAAACACTTCAGATATAGTCTGTGTTAGTAAATGCAAGGCTGTTTATAAAAATCCAGCACTAACACTGTATGACCTACAGCTAATCAATCTGTCAGATTCTGGAGTGCAATACTGGTCTAAAGAACATTTAAATGATAAATGATCTTAAATAAGGGGCAACCCAGTGGCGCAGTAGGTAGTGCTGTTGCCTCACAGCAAGAACGTCGCTGGGTCGCAGGTTCGAACCTCGGCTGGGCTGGGTCAGTTGGCGTTTCTGTGTGGAGTTTGCATGTTCTCCCTGGGTTCGCGTGGGTTTCCTCCGGGTGCTCCGGTTTCCCCCACAGTCCAAAGACATGCAGTACAGGTGAATTGGGTAAGCTAAATTGTCCGTAGTGTATGAGTGTGAATGTGTGTGTGGAAGTTCCCAGAGGTGGGTTGCGGCTGGAAGGGCATCCGCTGCGTAGAATCGTGCTGGATGGGTTGGCGGTTCATTCCGCTGTGGCGACCCCGCAAGGGACAAAGCCGACAAGAAAATGAATGAATGAATGAATGATCTTAAATAAAATAAATACATTTATAGAGATGGTATAGGAGTATATAATTTCACTCACCTGTGAAATGGAGGCAACTTGAACGGTTTGTAAGCACAATTAAGTCCACACAGCATGCCCTATCATCTGATAATTGCAGGAAATAATTCCAAAAGGCAAATGACGGTGTAAAGAAACATTAACCAAAACAAATACACGATTTATATGCCGAGCTCAGCGGCTAATTAGCCAGAATCAGCTGAGGTGACGAGACAGCGAGCAACGAGGGCAAGCTGTCACTCAAGTGGCCACGCCCTTAATTATGCAAACTTAATATAACCTAATAAAAACGAAACGGATGAGTTATAACAAAATTCACCCCCCTCAGAGTTGTCATGAAGGGTAATCATAGCTATATGCACCAAAGCCATCGTTTGTACCAGGCTGTAAACATGTTTTTATTAGCTGTAAAAATGGCCAATTTACCAATGCAGAAAGAAAGCCCTTGGACTTCCTGGAGCCAGCCCCACAGGCGAGTCGATGAACTGCAGTTTTAGTTACTTCCGTATTGGCTTCCCGAGGGAGAGCGGGAGGTTGCCGCTTGGTTTGCACCTTATTGAGCCGGACTCAATAGAGTGGAGGAACTATGACATCACGATGTAGGCCAATTGGCTGCTAGCATAAAACTGGTTCCCTCGATAAAATCCCTATAGGATTTTCCCATAGGCTTTTCGAAGATTGCTAATAATAAGCTCTGTGTTCAAACACTGTTCATTAAACTTACACGTTTTGTCTAACCGGATAATCCTCACACAAAAATACAACTTTTAGCACTTTTGGATCTTGAATGCAAACGCAAGAACTGAAAAGCTAACATAGTATTATCATAAAACGCGTTTAAATAAGTGTATCGCTCGCGTGCGTACAGCCCGCTTACCTTAGTAACAGACGACAGAAATGAGGCGTGAGCTGGGCGTGAGGGACAAGTCTATATGCTTGCAAGTTCCATCATTGACACAGAACTATATTCAGTATTCTTTTTTGTCACGAAGTACAGCGAAAGCTGCCCATACAGTCACATATGCTAAGGAGGTTTTACATTTTAAGGAGTGTAAATATTGCAGTTATGACAGAGTTAAATGTGTTGACGAAGAAAAAAACCCGACGAAAAATCAATTGACCATGTTAAGATGACAGTTAATATGTGGGTATTTTTACACATTTATTCACACGCTGGCATTACCGAGAGCAGGAAAGAGACAGGCTGCACTGGTTAGCAGTATCTTCACAATATCGTTTAATTAAAATAAATGATCAACAAATGAATCTGTCTTGACAGTCTTTACAAGTGAAGGCATTATCTACACACAATATGAATTCCTAATTAGAAAAATACTACAGCTATAAAATACTATTCATGAAAATACCTAAATAACAGACAAATCCAAATGCCCTGCTGAAAAATCCATCTTAAACCAGCCTAAGCTGGTTGGCTGGTTTTAGCTGGTCGACCAGCCTGGTTTTAGACGGGTTTTGGCCATTTCCAGCCTGGTCTTAGCTGGTAAGGCTGGAAAATGACCAGCTTAAACCAGCTAAAACCAGCTTGACCAGCTTGGTTTAAGCTGGACATAGCTGGTTTTGGCTGGTCAAGCTGGTTTTAGCTGGTCAACTCCCAGCCTGACCAGCTAAGACCAGGCTGGAAATGGCTGGACCCCTCTAAAACCAGGCTGGTCCACCAGCTAAAACCAGCCAACCAGCTTAGGCTGGTTTAAGCTGGATTTTTCAGCAGGGTGCCCACCGCAAGCGAGCAGCATTCCAGACCAGTTCAGCTCGATGACATTTACAGTAATGTCTCTGACACTGCCTGTAGTCCTGTTTAGCAACTTGATAGCAACCGTCTTTTTAAAGAAGCGTAACCAATTTTAAAAATCAAGAGTGTAACTGATGTGTTTTATGTCGTAGAGTAAAATGTGAAGTATCTTGAGTTTGTGTTAGCCACGAACCTTATTTAAGCGAATTAACAGAAATCCATTGACTTTGGGACGAGGGAACCGGAACTGCTAAAATGCTAACTCGCTTCCGGGTTTTTGCATACAAATTGACGTCATAGTTCCTCCACTGTCTATTAGGCTCTAAAAGAGCCATAAAAACGACTTCGTTTTCATTCATCCATAGATGTATTTTATGCTTCCAATGCTATATTTGAATGAAATACAGTTTAAAAAAAAGTCATTAATACAGTTACAATTTGACATCACTTTTTTCTATCTGAATATATTTAAAACTAATTTTATTCCCATGATGCAGCAGTCATCACTCGAGTCTTTTCTGTCACATCATCCTTCCCTTAATACTAATGCTAAAAACAGCTGTGTTGCCTTGCAGTACTTTTGATAAATTTTTAAAGGGATTATTTGCTAAATAGAACATTTTTTAGCATTTATTACTTACAGTTGAAGTCAGAATTATTAGCCCCCCTGAATTATTAGCCGCCCTTTTTTTTCCCCAATTTCTGTTTAACGGAGAGAAAAATTTTTCAACACATTTTTAAACATAATAGTTTTGATAACTCATTTCTAAGAACTGATTTATTTTATCTTTGTCATGATGACAGTAAATAATATTTTACTGGTTATTTTTCAAGACACTTCTATACAGTTTAAAGTGACATTTAAAGGCTTAACTAGGTTAATTAGGTTAACTAGGCAGGTTAGGGTAATTAGGCAAGATATTGTATAACGATGGTTTGTTCTGTAGACTATCGAAAAAAAAATAGCTTAATGGGGCTAATAATTTTGTTCCTAAAATGGCTTTTAAAAAATGAAAAACTGCTTTTATTCTAGCTGAAATAAAACAATTAAGACTTTCTCCAGAAGAAAAAATATTATCAGACATACTGTGAAAATGTCCTAGGTCTGTTAAACATCATTTGGGAAATATTTACAAAAGAAAAAATAATCAAAGGGGGGCTAATAATTCTGACTTCAACTGTATATATCGTCACATTTGTTCAATTTAAGGTATTAATTCCTTTATGCAGCGTAATTGGGTTATGACATTAACTGTAGTCTGCCTGCCGCAATATATATGCGTATGCAAAAAAAAAAAAAAGCATGAGGTTTTTGGATGTAAAATAAAACTAATTCCAGCACTGCCCCGAGGCCCCCCACCAATGCATCAATCAATAGGGAGTGTGTCCTCCACAGCGCCTGAGTGAAAATCCAGACATGAGCTAATGCTGGAGAAATATACACAAAAGGCTTAGACTGAGCACATACACACACTTCTGGAAAGCGCTTGTGGTGATGTTTTACGACAGCCTCGCATTAATAAACATAATAAACAAATATACAAATGGTCGGCAACTGTTTTCACGAGGCATGAACGAGGCCATGAGGTAGTAGTTTGTTCACGCGTTTGGAATAAGCTCAAGCTGGATGCGTTTTGTTTATTAGCACATAAACCACGCTATAAAACTCTATTTTTCTTCTGCATTTAGAAATCTGCTGGCTTAAAGAGCCCCTGTTATGCATTAAAAAGGTCATATTTTGGTTTTGAGGGTCTCCAACAACAGGCTGATGTGCGTGCAAGGTCAAAAAAAAAAAACCCTTCATTGTCTTATAACAGGGGTCAACAATCACAGATGAACACAGCATTAGTCCTCACTGGAAACAAAGCATCTAATTCTTGCAATGTTTTTGAGATGCTGATCAGTGGTGGGTTTAGGAATAGGCAATATGGGTGATCGCCCAGGGTGGCATCTTGCTAGGGGCGACATGGAGACCCAGCACCCCACCCCAACCCAAAGTGTTTGTGTGTGGTCATGTGATGTTTTAAGCGGTATAGTGTGGAAGAAGGTGCTTTTCAGAAATGCTAGGTGAAACGTCAGTGTGGACGTGGATTGTTTTCGTTCTAACATGCCATTTTAAAACTATGACATATTAGTGCAAACGGGGCCAGGTTGCTGCTGCGATGAGGGCAGTGCGGAGGATCGCGATGCCGGCTCAGCATCGTGATGTCTATCGGCCATCTGCGATGAACGATGGTACCATCTATCGACCCAACCCTAGTTGCCAGATACACTTGAATATACCCCAACTGTCCAAAACCCTTTCAAAACACTCAATAAAGCATACAAACTAAAAAAACAGTTAGGTACAGACACTTGATGTTTTTGTTGTTGTTAAATATTAAACATAAAATGCAAGTTCAGAACATCCAAACTGATCTCAAACCCACCCAAATTTTGTTAACCCGCTTAAGCCTTTTTTTTCACCAGCATCTTCTATATATGTGTTCAGCTGACTCTTTTTTTAAAGTCTAATAAGTTCAGCCAAAACTTTGATAAGTTACAGGGAGTGCAGAATTATTAGGCAAGTTGTATTTTTGAGGATTAATTTTATTATTGAACAACAACCATGTTCTCAATGAACCCAAAAAGCTCATTAATATCAAAGCTGAATATTTTTGTAAGTAGTTTTTAGTTTGTTTTTAGTTTGAGCTATTTTAGGAGGATATCTGTGTGTGCAGGTGACTATTACTGTGCAGAATTATTAGGCAACTTAACAAAAAACAAATATATACCCATTTCAATGATTTATTTTCACCAGTGAAACCAATATAACATCTCAACATTCACAAATATACATTTCTGACATTCAAAAACAAAACAAAAACAAATCAGTGACCAATATAGCCACCTTTCTTTGCAAGGACACTCAAAAGCCTGCCATCCATGGATTCTGTCAGTGTTTTGATCTGTTCACCATCAACATTGCGTGCAGCAGCAACCACAGCCTCCCAGACACTGTTCAGAGAGGTGTACTGTTTTCCCTCCTTGTAAATCTCACATTTGATGATGGACCACAGGTTCTCTATGGGGTCCAGGTCAGGTGAACAGAGACGCCATGTCATTAGTTTTTCTTCTTTTAGACCCTTTCTTGCCAGCCACGCTGTGGAGTACTTGGACGCGTGTGATGGAGCATTGTCCTGCATGAAAATCATGTTTTTCTTGAAGGATGCAGACTTCTTCCTGTACCACTGCTTGAAGGTGTCTTCCAGAAACTGGCAGTAGGACTGGGAGTTCATCCTCAACCCGAAAAGGCCCCACAAGCTCACCTTTGATGATACCAGCCCAAACCAGTACTCCACCTCCACCTTGCTGGCGTCTGAGTCGGACTGAAGCTCTCTGCCCTTTACCGATCCAGCCACGGGCCCATCAAGACTCACTCTCATTTCATCAGTCCATAAAGCCTTAGAAAAATCAGTCTTGAGATATTTCTTGGCCCAGTCTTGACGTTTCAGCTTGTGTGTCTTGTTCAGTGGTGGTCATTTTTCAGCCTTTCTTACCTTGGCCATGTCTCTGAGTATTGCACACCTTGTGCTTTTGGGCACTCCAGTGATGTTGCAGCTCTGAAATATGGCAAAACTGGTGGCAAGTGGCATCTTGGCAGCTGCACGCTTGACTTTTCTCAGTTCATGGGCAGTTATTTTGCGCCTTGGTTTTTCCACATGCTTCTTGTGACCCTGTTGACTATTTTGAATGAAACGCTTGATTGTTCGATGATCACGCTTCAGAAGCTTGGCAATTTTAAGAGTGCTGCATCCCTCTGCAAGATATCTCACTATTTTTGACTTTTCGGAGCCTGTCAAGTCCTTCTTTTGACCCATTTTGCCAAAGGAAAGGAAGTTGCCTAATAATTATGTACACCTGATGTAGGGTGTTGATGTCATTAGACCACACCCCTTCTCATTACAGAGATGCACATCACCTAATATGCTTAATTGGTAGTAGGCTTTCGAGCCTATACAGCTTGGAGTAAGACAACATGCATAAAGAGGATGATGTGCTCAAAATACTCATTTGCCTAATAATTCTGCACTGCCTTGTATATTAACATATTCAATCCAGATAAGTGAACTTAACTCAAAATATTAATGTGCATAATGCTCAAGAACACTCAGTTTGAGCTTTATGACATGCCATGTTATGCTAACGGAAGCAGCCATAACAAGACGCGTGCACTGTGGCCACAAAATTCTGGACATGGTAAGAAACAATACCCAGTTAGGCTGTGGGGTTTAAACAATGCTTAACTAGTACTATAGGAAGCCCAAAGTATGTAAGGGAAATCTCCCCCACACCATAAAGCCACCGATTCAAGGCTGTACGAATCTATGCATTCATGTAGCTAAAAATTCTGTCTACCATCCATATATTGCAGCAAATATCAAGACTCTTCAGAGCAAGCAATCGTTTTTTATTGTCCAATTTTGGTGAGCCTGTTTGAATGGCAGCCATGGGCGTTGCTAGGCCTATTTAAGGGGGGCTGTAGCCCCCCTATATTTCTACTCAGCCCCCCTAAAACATTTGCTATAAGCTCATAAACTGTACACTAAATTATCACCTCAGTCCCCTTTAAATTTGATAAGAAAACGGCGGCAGAATTCGACTTCTCCCGTCTTTTGTTTTTCATTTGATCAGCAAACCACAGCCTTGGACAGCGAGAGAACGAGGTGTGTGTTTATTGATAAATTGTCATAATATCTGCTTATTTGCAGTTCTTTGATATAGATAACCGTGTATCACCTGTATGCCAATGTCATGGAGGAGCAGTCGGGTTTTCTCGGCGTTCACCTCATCAGCACAGCTGTTTCCTCCAGCCACAAATGTAACTCTTAACGAACATTTCGCTATTTTCATTTCAAATAAACTACCAATATTAAACACTTTACAGTTCGTGTGGCATTAACTATACCATACAGTCTTACACAGAAAGGATTAAACACAGTGACAGAACCACTTAGAGAATGTACTTGTTTTAACTGTCACTGAGTCGCTGACAGATAGAAACATCAAGTGTTGTCTAGTATAAAAAAATACTTCTTATTTATTATTATCATTCAGATCGTGAAATATGTCAATTAGCCTGTAAGTTTACAAATATATATTTATAAATATGTCATTTAATTAGAAACGTGGCAGCGTATTTATTTAATACATGGAAACAAAAATGCACTAGAATATAGAGAGTGGTTTTTACTTCAGTAAACAGGGGGGTTGAGCCTATTTGGCTTATTCAGAATTCAAATGGCTATGCCTGTCTATGCAATACAGTGGAATACTAGTATACAACCCATATTAGACAAACATTTTAAGTGTATTACTATTAAATTACTGCTTATAAATGTAATATTAGGCTTTATACAGTTGAAGTCAGAATTATTAACCCCCTTGAATTATTAGATCCCCTGTTTATTTTTTTCCCCACTTTCTGTTTAACGGAGAGAAGATTTTTTCAACACATTTCTAAACATAATAGTTTTCATTTCTAATAGCTGATTTATTTTATCTCTGCCATGATGACAGTAAATAATATTTGACTAGATATTTTTCAAGACACTTCTATACAGCTTAAAGTGACATTTAAAGGCTTAACTAGGTTAATTAGGTTAATTGTTAAACGATGGTTTGTTTTGTAGACTATCAGAAAAAATATTACATAAAGGGGCTAATAATTTTGTCCTTAAAATGGTGTTTGAAAAATTAAAAACTGCTTTTATTCTAGCCGTAATAAAACAAACAAGACTTTCTCCAGAAGTAAAAAAAATTATCAGACATACTGTGAAAATTTCCTTGCTCTGTTAAACATAATTTGGAGAATATTAAGAAAAGAAAAAAAAAATTCAAAGGGGGGCTAAAAATTTTGACTTCAACTGTATATATATATATATATAATTTTTTTTTTTTTACTTTTAAGGAGCTGAGCCCCCTTAAAATGAAAATCCTAAAATCCCCCCTGATGGCAGCTTCAGTTTCTTGCAGAAATAGATCAAGAAGTTGGTGAATTGTTTTCTTCAGAAGAGAATTAAAGAAGATTGTGCTGGCGTGACTCAGATGTGAGGTGATGAGAGTGAGGATGCACATTTTTGGCAAAATACTTCTTAGTTCTTACAAAAAAATTGTAATTATGCTCACAGGCATGATTCCATTCTGGTAAATTAATTCATGCCTCATTGCATGGTAGGATTGCATGATACAGTTGCAAACAGAATTATTCAACCCCCTGATTTATTAGCTCCCCCTGTTTATTTTTTTCCCCAATTTCTGTTTAATGGAGAGAAATTTCTTTCAACACATTTCTAATCATAATAGTTTTAATAACTCATTTCTAATAACTGATTTAATTTATCTTTGTCATGAGGACAGTAAATAATATTTGACTAGATATTTTTCAAGACACTTCTATCCAGCTTAAAGTGACATTTAAAGGCTTAACTAGGTTAATTAGGTTAACTAGGCAGGTTAGGGTAATTAGGCAAATTATTGTATAAAGATGGTTTGTTCTGTAGACTATTGAAAAAATATATAGCTTAAAGGGGCTAATAATTTTGACCTTAAAATGGGTTTTAAAAAATTAAAAACTGCTTTTATTAGCCGAAATAAAACAAATAAGACTTTCTCCAGAAGAAAAAATATTATCAGACATACTGTGAAAATTTCCTTGCTCTGTTAAACATAATTTGGGAAATATTTAAAAAATAAGTTCAATAATTTCTTCCACAAACTGATCATTTTGCTTCATAAGACATCAATGTATCGTGAGGAGCCAATAGGCCATAGACGAATCACCAAGGACCCCAGATTCAGCTAAAAAAATGTCTTCAATGCTCTACTGAAAATGTAACCTACATCTTGGATGGCCTGAGGGTGAGTAAATCAACAGCAAATTTTCCTGTTTGGGTGAATTATCCCTTTAACTGTCTAACTATTCTGCTGCAGTAGCTCATCTGCTTTAAGTTTTGTCATGTTGTGTATGTTCTGAGATGCTCTTCTGCATAACCCAATAAGCCCAAAGTGGTTATTTGAGTTACTGTTTGCTATTCTTTCAGTTCAAACCAGTCTGGCCATTCTCTTTAGACATTGCATCAACAACATAGTTTTACATGGAGAACTGATTTGCAATGTCCTTGCTGTGTTCAAATTGTATTGCGGAAGACTTATGGGGCTATTAAGCTGGGATACGGGTAAGATTAGGGACAGGTTGATGGTGTGGGCAGGTTTAACCGTGGATTAAGGTGTAAGGAATGGGTCAACACCGCAACTATAAAAGTAATTAAAGAAATTAATTACAGATGTAATTGCATGCAACTGTTAAAATAAGTACAATGTATGTATATAATAAGTAATAAGTTATATATATATCATAAAAAATCACATGGCTTTTCTAAACACTGCCAGTGAGTCTCTAGTGTTCCCATGTCCTGTGACAGAAGGCTGATTTAATCGTATCTGAGATCATCGGTGTCACACAGGTCAGGTTTATTTCAGAAACTTTAGTCTTCGTGGAAGAAATGTGAAGCATGTGCATCACCAATGTTGTGGGTGTATTTATGTGCATGATGTACACCGGGTATTTTTGGCCTACCGTGAGGACAGAGTGAGCGCGAGTAGAGGGTGATCATTTCAGGGCCGCGGAGTGGGGGCTGGTGCTCAGCACCCAGTTAATTTTATCTAACGGCCCGAGCACAATCAAAACGAGAGATTGACTCGTCGTGAAGAAGTGAGGGCCGGTGTCAAGGATACGGAGTGAGTGAGTGTGAGAGAGAGAGAGAGAGAGAGCAAGAGGCTGTTTGTGATTAATCTGGCTGCATTGCATCACCGCCCTCCTGAGCAGCCAACTGGAGCACCCAGAGAAGCCAGTGCTGTCTATTCTGAGAGCGGAGCCTCATCTCGACGCCAGCCACCACCGCCTTATAACTGCCACTAAACACCAGTCGCTCTCACATCACTCGTGGTGTCTTAGAGCTTTGACGATGACCTCATCAGGGCCATTACACAACACTTAACACCTATCGACCAGCACACCGTGAATGTGACACAATCGCATTAATGGTTCTGGAGCGCAATATTTGATATCAATTGAGCCGGGCAAATATGAAAAATACTAGCTCCCTATTTATTCACGTGTAGTGTGTGCTGCAGGTCAATAACGAAAAGGGGATTTCAAGCATAAATCAATAAAAGCGTACTACAGATTAACATTTTATTCTCCGGATACATTCAAATATGTCTTTTCTAATTGTCTTTACCTCGAAGTTCTAAAAGGACTATCATACATTTTATCAAATTAACAAAACAAAAAAACACCGTCTAAAATGGGTAACAATTTATACAAACCTAAAAACTGTTTCATTTAATTTTTTTATTTTATTTCTTTACGGGTTTGAAGAACGATGCAAAGTATAGTTTCAACACAGGCTCATTCTGAAAATGTACCACTATATCATACCTGCCAACACTCCCGTTTTTCTCGGGAGTCTCCCGTATTTCAGACCCAACTCCCGCCACTCTCCTGTTTTGTTATTTCTCCTGGAAAACTCTTGTAAATTCAACCATCCCATCCCCCCCAGTCCTCAGCATTTTGGTACGGTCTGTGAAACCCCCTGGTCGCCAACACTGGTGTAGCATCAGATCACAGTGGCCGCCCAAAACAAGCGCCATAGTACAGTTACTAACACCACAGTACACAGTACCCGGTTCTCAACAGTCAACAATGTTTATTCAGACCCTTCACCCCCGAATCTAACCTCCCCCCGGTTTCCTGGATTTTTAGGGACAAATGTTTGCAGGTATGCACTATACAAATTTCTAAAGGCCGATTTATACTTCTGCGTCAAACGCAGAACGCATTTCTAAAGGCCGATTTATACTTCTGCGTCAAACGCAGAACGCATTTCTAAAGGCCGATTTATACTTCTGCGTCAAACGCACGCGTATGCTATGGCGCAGCCTACGCGTGGACCCATAGCCCCTCGCCGTGGCCGTTGGCGACGTTGACACGCACCTCTCAAAAAATGTAACGCGTATGCGTAGTGCAAGTTCTGTGATTGGTCGGCTTGGTATCGCTGACGAGTGTGGGCGGAGGTGAGAGCCGCGCGCCTGATGCAGCGAGTGTCTACAAGTGTGGAGTCCCGTGAAGGAGCTCCGGATGGAGATTGTTGTTTTGTGTTTACCTTATGATTAAAGTTGTTGCACGTCCGCCGGTTCCCGCCTCAAAATGAGCGAATTTGAGCCACTTGTACATTAAGGAAGTGTTCAGAAAAAACAAAACACCAGCGAAGAAACTCGACACAGAGAAACATAAACACCTACTGCCAGCTAGCATTTCGGAAGTGTATTGCAGAGAAAGAGAAACATCATGCAGAAGTATAAATGCGAGGCTTGCGCCGTGGGTCACGCCGATCACTTGATGCAGAAGTATGAACCAGGCTTAATACGTCTCAGGAGCTCCGTTTTTTAGCCATTTTTGTTTTCACAAATCCAGCTGTGTACACTTTTTGAGATCGCAAATTTCTCTTGTTAAAGCCATTCGCGCCTGCTGTTCTCACGTAAATCCACCAGAGGCTGATGACTGACTGACTGACTGACTGACTGACTTACTGACTGAGTGATCGACTGACCTACCCCTCCCCCTTCCCTAAACTCAACCAATAGTGTTTTTTAAAAGCACAGACTGACCCGCACACCCACTTGCCTAAACCCAACTGCAGTGTTTTCAAAAGCAATTCAGAAAAAGAAAAGCCCCTGATTTTTACCCCGTTTTTCAGATTTTACCCTGTTATCCCCCTATCCCCCTGTTATATACTTGTTTATTGTATTTTTTGGCTTCTGTTTTTGTCTTACCTGCTTTCTGGAACAGTTCTTCACCGAACTTGAACCCTGTCATCATGATCAACCCCTCTCTTAAGTCTGCTGATGTACGCGGCCAGCCACTGGACAAACTGGTAACAGCGGGAAAGCATTCAATACAGAGGTAAGCGGTCAGCTGGTAAGTGTGAAAAGGAACGTGTCATATCACCCCGTAGCATTTGTTTTAAAGATGAAATGCAGCAATACGTTCTTCTGGCTACATAATTCGCAATCACCAGAAATGTATATAGGGATACGTTTTCATAATGAGCCTATGATGAATAATTTAGCTGATTTGTCAGCACACTTAATTATTTAAAATATGATAAACGTTAATATGAGATCAGAATACATATGTTGTTGCCTGAATAACATGGGGGAAAATACGCAACTTATGCAAAACTATGCAAAGAATGTTTTTATGAAAAAATATCTGAAACTTTAAAGGGATAGATTATGCAAAACTAAAAGTATGCAGTTAATTTGATCACCCTCATGTCATCCCCGAACCCGAACCTTAGAGAAGATTTTTAGCTGATATGATTCTTGTACAGGAATTCCTGTCAAAGTTTACAATCTCAAAAAAACAAGTAAATAAATTTACTAAAGCAAAACAGCTCTTGAGAAGAACTTGTGAAGAAAAGCATTGCGTACACTACCTGACAAAAGTCTTGTCGTCTATCCCAGTTGTAGGAGCAACAAATAATATCTTGACTTCTAGTTGATCATTTGGAAAAGTGGCAGAAGGTATGAATCATCTGTTGAACTGAATCCCAATCATCACAAGTACTGCAGAAGACCTATTGGAACCCACATGGAGTCCAGATTCTCACAGACATCAGTCAAGTTTGGTAAAGGAAAAATCATGGTTTGGGGTTACATTCCGTATGGGGGCGTGCGAGAGATCTGCAGAGTGGATGGCAACATCAACAGCCTGAGGTATCAAGACGTTTGTGCTGCCCATTACATTACAAACCACAGGAGAGGGCAAATTCTTCAGCAGGATAGCGCTCCTTCTCATACTTCAGCCTCCACATCAAAGTTCCTGAAAGCAAAGAAGGTCAAGGTGCTCCAGGATTGACCAGCCCAGTCACCAGACATAAACATTATTGAGCATGTCTGGGGTAAGATGGAGAAGGAGGCATTGAAGATGAATCCAAAGAATCTTGAACTCTGGGAGTCCTGCAAGACGCTTTCTTTGCCATTCCAGATGACTTTATTAATAAGTGATTTGAGTCATTGCAGAGATGTATGGATGCAGTCCTCCAAGCTCATGTTAGTTATACACAATATTCATTTTGTTTCCACTGCAGCATGACTTTATATTTTATACTGGACATTATTTCTGTTAGATGACAAGACTTTTGTCTAAGCAAAATTAGACCTTACTGTCCTAATTAAATAATTAAAAATCAAGGCATGATCATATTTTATTTTGGTAAAATAAGCATAATCTAGAGGCCTTTGCCTTTCATATAAGCCACTTCTGATACCAAATGATCAACTAGAAGTCAAGTTATTATTTGTTGTTCCTAAAACTTGAATAAGTGACAAGACTTTTACCGGGTGCATAGCAAGTGTAACAGTTATTGTGACCATTTTCTGTTTCTTAAAGTTCCTTAAACATAACTGATAATGTAGTTTAATTAAAATGTAATCATTTAAATAGACTTAAGCATTAATTTAGCTTTTCAAGAGTAAAACAAGATGAGAGACCGTTTAAAAGCAAGCTCCATCAGGAGCAGTAGACAAGCACAGAAACTCAACTGAAAATACTGTGGTAACATAAATGTCCATATTTTAAAGACATAATGTGGAACAATGTACTTTAAATCAGTTAATAATATTTGACAAGATATTTTTCAAGACAGCTTAAAGTGACATTTAAAGGCTTAACTAAGTTAATTAGGTTAACTAGGCAGGGGTGCGTTTCCCAAAACCATCGTTAGCCAACTAAGGTCGCAAGTTTCGTCGTTACAAACATAGTTCGTTGATTAGCTGTTTCCCAAATCCATCGCTCCAACGAACATTCGCAAACTGCGTCGCAAACTTGAGCCCTTGAAACGACACCTCTGGAGCTGTAGTTAAAAGCATAGTTCCTGGCTGTGCTCTATTCCCACTTATCCCCCCTATGCCCTATTCATTTAGAACATTCTAACATTCAAAGTTGGAATTATTAAAAATAAAAAAGCATTAAGGTCATCACTCTTAGGTGTAATTTGCTTTCAAAGTATTTTTACAGTTCAGTTTTAGCGATCTTCATGCTTACAATTGTGCTCCCTTCGCAGTGCACTTTGAAAACATTGATATCATTTTGAACACAGCCTCATTGCGAAAGCTATAGGTATATTTAAAAGCGGAAATTATGTTACGTCTCCAAAGCTTGTGAAAATAAAAAAACACAGCATACGTTAATTATTTTCTTTTATTGTGGGTTATTTATTAAGTTTCTCTGCTGTATATGACATGGGTCTGTTGGTTAGAACTTTCTGCTGTGGTTTGCATGTGTCAAATTGTAATTTTTTTTAAAATAAACAATATCCTAAATAATAATAATCATCATCATCATCATCATCCTTATTAATATTATTATTAAAGTAAATATATTTATAATAAATCGTCTCATTATTTATTTATATGATTTATATATGATATTAGAATAGTGTTAGCTTTAGTAAGTGATTTTATGTTTTAGAATAGAATATGTAATGTTCAACTTCTCAATAATATTAGTAAAGCAAACATAGGCCCTATATGTGCCATTTGCTTATATTTTAATTAATATGGAAAACGAGTGCATGTTTTTACCAAAACTAATATTGGATTTTATTTTAAATGCGTGTTTGTGTAAAACAATATAATTTGCACAAAGAAATGATGGGTTGTTCTCTAAAGAAGTTACTCCACCCCGTTTAGAGCATCATTATGGGCGTTTTACGTTATAACTAACGTGGTTCAAGCGATGAATCTGCGACAGAGAAACTACGGGTTTTGGGAAACACTCGTCACTACATCGTTCTTTTGCCAAACGATGCATCGCACTATGATAGTTCAGCCGCGAGTTACGTCGTTGTTTTGAAAATGCACCCCAGGTTAGGGTAATTAGGCAGGATATTGTATAATGATGGTTTGTTCTGTAGACTATCGGAAAAAGAATTAGCTTAAAGGGGCTAATAATTTTGACCTTAAAATGTTTTTTTTTTTAGTTTAAAACTGCTTTTATTCCAGCCGAAATAAAACAAATAAGACTTTCTCCAGAAGAAAAAATATTATTAAACATACTGTGAAAATTTCCTTGCTCTGTTAAACATCATTGGGGAAATATTTAAAAAAGAAAAAAAAATTCAAAGAGGGGCAAATAATTCTGACTTCAACTATATATATAGTAAACTATATGAATAATAAACTATATATATATAATAACACCTCACCCCTGGCAACAACATATGTATTCTGATCTCATATTAACGTTTATCAATATGAGTGACAAATCAGCTAAATTATTCATCATAGGCTCATTATGAAAACGTATCCCTATATACATTTCTGGTGATTTCGAATTATGTAGCCAGAAGAACGTATTGCTGCAATTCATCTTTAAAACAAATGCTAAGGGGTGATATGACAAATTCCTTTTCACACTTACCAGCTGACCGCTTACCTCTGTATTAAAGGCTTTCCCGCTGTTACCAGTTTGTCCAGTGGCTGGCCGCGTACATCAGCAGATTTAAGAGAGGGGTTGATCATGATGACAGGGTTCAAGTTCGGTGAAGAACGGTTCCAGAAAGCAGGTAAGACAAAAACAGAAGCCAAAAAATACAATAAACAAGTATATAGTATATACAATATAAGTATATATTATATATATAGTAAACTATATATATAATAAAATACAAGCTTACATTATACTTTACTTTTATTTACTTATTGTTTTATGTTGCTGCATCATACATGCAAATCTCATTTTAGTAATGTTTTCAAGTTCTATTTAATTTTCTCTTAGGTTTGTCTGTTTTCAAATGTTCTTCCAAATCGATGCTAGACTTTGTAAAGTTTCACAAACTAATTTCGAGAGGAGCACGTGATATGATCGACTACAGCTGATCCTCATCGCTAATCAGTAGCTAGCCTATCAGATCATTCTAAAACTATCAGAAATACTCTTCCTAAACGCCATTCACTATCCTCGTTTTTGGAAAACCCTCCCCCCTCCCACTATCCTTCCCTCCTCCTCTTTTATGATCGGGCAACACGGTGGCTCTGTGGATAGCACTGATGCCTCGCAGCAAAAAGGCCACAGGTTCAAATTATAATCGAGAAAGCCGGCACTCCCTGCGCGGAGTTTGCATGTTTTCCCCGTGTTCGCGTGGGTTTTCTCCGGGTCCTCCGGTTTCCTCCCACAGTCATAAGCACTTAACGCAGACATACATTACATACCAGAATTCACCTGAATTTAAGGGAGCATTCGAGAAACACCTGATCTCGTATCCCTCCTAACGCTCATTGACCAGGCGGGAACCTTGGGCTCATCTATCTCCGAGCTCAGGGTTCTCTCCCGGGATAGCATGCCAAACCTGGTATCTCAGTTGAGCATTATCTTAGTGTGAACTCTTGAATAGTTTGTTATGTCTGTTTCATGGCAGTCTTTGAATACAGTTTATGAATATTGCCGGCAGCTAGCTCTCTGCAACTCTCACATGGTCGCCCACTGAAGCTAAGCAGGGCTGCGCCCGGTCAGTACCTGGATGGGAGACCACATGGGAAAGCTAGGTTGCTGCCGGAAGTGGTGTTAGTGAGGCCAGCAGGGGGCGCCCAACCTGTGGCCTGTGTGGGTCCTAATGCCCCAGTATAGTGATGGGGACTCTATACTGCTCAGTGAGCGCCGTCTTTCGGATGAGACGTTAAACCGAGGTCCTGACTCTCTGTGGTCATTAAAAATCCCAGGATGTCCTTCGAGAAAGAGTAGGGGTTTAACCCCGGCATCCTGGCCAAATCTGCCCACTGGCCTCTGTCCATTATGGCCTCCGAACCCTCCCCATATCATAATTGGCTTCATCACTCTGTCTCCTCTCCACCAATCAGCTGGTGTGTGGTGTGCGGTCTGGCGCAAAATGGCTGCCGTCGCGTCATCCAGGTGGATGCTGCACACTGGTGGTGGATGAGGAGATTCCCCCCAATATGTAAAGCGCTTTGAGTGTCTAGAAAAGCGCTATATAAATGTAAGGAATTATTATTATTATTATTATTAATATCATCACTGCACAACATACCATGACTCCAGAGCTGACGGAGACAATCATGACATGGCATCAGTCCCCTAATAACAGACCAGATGCATCCCAAATGTATTGACTCTTACGGTTTTATTTTTATTTTTTAAACATGATGTCATTAAAAACTATTTTAATTGTAAGAAATAATTTCAAGATATGTTCCCACAAAACATCTTCAGATCTGATGCAATAGCTTTAATTTTTTCACCTGCAAATAAATTGTATTTTAATACTGCTGAAGCTCTACACTAACTAGGAAGTTGTCTTGAGTTGTGTCGAGTCAGTTCCAGTCCTTTGGTGACTACTCTCAAAATTCAAGCAATGAGATCTACAGACACATGCACACACTCACACAGCCCTTGGCTAAACTCTAAATTAAAGACCTGGCGATGTACTATCCTCCTTTGAGGCTAACAGCTAATGAAATGGAGCTGTGGAGCCCCAGAGCGCTGGACACAAGACGACACCTGACACTCTCTGTGCTGCTTTACTGTCTGTCTGACTACTGGAAATATCAGCATTATTGAACACCGGAGTGATGCTGCTCTACACCGCATGATTCAACTTAAGATTAATGTCAGATTATACTTTAAAAAAGAGTATGTCATTGTATCAAATGTGTATAAGAGTACTGCAGGTAACAGACACAGAGTTTAAACCAGAATTTGAATGTAAAGAAAAAAATTTAAGATTGCTAAAATTCACAACTAAAAAAGCAAAGACTGACCATCCAAATAAAAATTAAAGTTGTCTTTTTGAACATTTAGAAGAAAGTATGAATAGAGAGAATGATATACATACAGGAGTTGGACAAAGAAACTGAAACGTCTGGTTTTAGACCACAATAATTCAGTAGTATGGTGTAGGGCCTCCTTTTGCAGCCAATACAGCAGCAATTCGTCTTGGGAATGACCAGCCTGATCTCACGAGGAAACGTAAGTATTTTACGTTTTGTCAGTTTAGTGGCTAATTCGTACGAATTCGTACGAGTTCAGTCGTACGAAAATGTACGATTTTAAAAAGGAGGCGTGGCACCTAACCCCACCCCTAACCCCAACCGTCATTGGGTGATGGGCAAATCGTACTAATTTGTACGAATTAGATCGTACGAATTCATACGAATTAGCCACTAATCAAAAAGTTACGAATTGGCCGTGAGATAGCGCTGGAATGACAGATACACACACAGTGGCCAGAGGGATTCCAAGCCATTTGTCTTGCAGAATAGTGGCCAGGTCACCACGTGATGCAAGTGGAGGTAAACGTTTCCTGACTCGCTCCTTCAAAATATCTAAAAGTGGCTCAATAATATTTAGATCTGGTGACTGTGCAGGTCATTGGAGATGTTCAACTTCACTTCCATGTTCATCAAACAACTCTGTCACCAGTCTTGCTGGATGCTTTGGTGTGTTATCATCCTGTTACATGGCCCTGCCTTCAGGATACAATTTTTGAACCACTGGGTGCACATGGTCCTTCAGAATGGTTTGGTAGTCCTTGGCAGTGATGCATCGATCTAGCACAAGTATTGTGAATAGGAAATGGCATGATATTGGCCCAAACCATCACTAATCCACCCCATGCTTCTCTCTGGGCATGCAACAGTATGGGTGGCACACTTATTTGGGGCTTCTCTACACCATAACTCTCCCAGATGTAGGAAAGACAGTGAAGGAGGACTCATCAGAGAACAAAACATGTTTCACATAGTCCACAGCCCAAGATTGTTGCTGCTGGCACCATTGAAACTGAGGTTTCACATTGCCACGAGTGACCAAAGGTTTGGCTATAGCAGCCCAGCCATGTAGATTGACACTGGAGCTCCCGGCAAACTGTTATAGTGGAAACCGAAGAGGTGAGATGCAGATTTAATTCTGCAGTGAGTCGGGCAGCTGTGCTTTTAGGTTTTTTGGATACAATCAGAGTTAGCAGCTTTTTCTTGCATCCACACTAACTCTTGTTGGACGTGGTTTGTTCTTCTTGGTGGTATGCTGACATTACCCCATATACAGTGGCTCTTGATACTTCACAAATACTTGCTGTCTTGATAACAGATGCACCCACAAGACATACACCAACACTTTGTTCTCTTTTGAACTCTGATGTCACCCATAATAGTGTGTGCAATGCAATATTTTAAGTAAAACTGTGCTATTACTCTGTTAATTAAACATTTAAACTCTACTCTTACTAGTGGAATGTGCAATCAACAAAGACTGGCCACCATGCTGGTTGAATTTAGCTATTAAACTTCCAACACTAAATTAGGCATAAATCCAGTTCGTCAATTGAAAACACAATTCCTAAATACACAAATCCATTACGTAAATTAAAAACACGACTCATAAATACACAAATCCAATTCGTAAATTCAAAACACGATTCATAAATACACAAATCCAATTCATCAATTCAAAACACGATTCATAAAAACACAAATCCAATTCATCAATTCAAAACATGATTCATAAATACACAAATCCAATTCTTAAATTCAAAACACGATTCATAAATACACAAATGCAATTCGTAAATTCAAAACACGATTCGTAAATACACAAATCCAATTCTTAAATTCAAAACACGATTCATAAATACACAAATCCAATTCATCAATTCGAAACACGATTCATAAATACACAATTCCAATTCGTAAATTCAAACACGATTCCTAAATACACAAATCCAATTCTTAAATTCAAAACACGATTCATAAATACACAAATGCAATTCGTAAATTCAAAACACGATTCGTAAATACACAAATCCAATTCATCAATTCGAAACACGATTCATAAATACACAATTCCAATTCGTAAATTCAAACACGATTCCTAAATACACAAATCCAATTCTTAAATTCAAAACACGATTCATAAATACACAAATGCAATTCGTAAATTCAAAACACGATTCGTAAATACACAAATCCAATTCATCAATTCAAAACACGATTCATAAATACACAAATCCAATTCGGAAATTCAAAACACGATTCATTAATGCACAAATTAAATTTGTCAATTCAAAAACAATTCATAAATACACAAATCCAATTCGTCAATTGAAAACACGATTCATATTTACACAGATTCAAATCATAAATTTAAAACATGATTCATAAATACACAAATCCAATTCGTCAATTCAAAACACGATTCAAAAATACACAAATTCAATTCGTAAATTCAAAACACGATTCATATTTACACAAATTCAAATCATAAATTTAAAACATGTTTCATAAATACACAAATCCAATTCGTCAATTCAAAACATGATTCAAAAATACACAAATTCAATTCGTAAATTCAAAACACGATTCATATTTACACAAATTCAATTTGTCAATCAAAACACGATTTAAAAATACACAATTCCATTCGTAAATTCAAAACGATTCATAAATACACAAATCCAATTCGTAAATTCAAAACACGATTCATAAATACAAAAATCCAATTCATAAACTCAAAACACGATTCATAAATACACAAATCCACTTCATAAATTCAAAACATGATTCATAATAACACAAATCCAATTCATAAACTCAAAACACGATTCATAAATACAAAAATCCAATTCATAAACTCAAAACACGATTCATAAATACACAAATTCAATTCATAAATTCAAAACACGATTCAGAAAGACACAAATCCAATTTGCAAATTCAAAACACGATATAAAAAAAACACAAATCCAATTCATATTTATGATTATTACTTGTGAATTTACAAATTGTGTGTTGTATTAAAAATTTGTTTTGAATTTATAAATTGGAATGTGAATGTGAATTACGCTGTGCATGTATGAATTTTATTTTGTAAATGTATTCTTTTTGAGACTGATCTGGCTCTATACTTAAGACACTGTTGCATAATTATCCGTAAATCAAAGTATCATTTATCTAATTAATAATCCTGATAAAGTACAATTACGGCAGTTTGTTTGTTTGTTTGTTTGTGCTGTAGTCTGTGTAGGCTGTCATTTTAGTCCTCAGACTCTATTCCTCAGTGGATTCCAGCAGCTTACCGCGCTATCCTCAGGAGAGCTCCTCCAGGTCCCACTATAAATAGACCAATTAGAGCTGTTTTTCTGCGCTGGGTGTGCGGTTTCTTACAACAGCCCACTCACCCACGAGAGAGGGGTCATTAGCGGGGCTGTCACCAGCAGCAGGGCAACCGGCTCACCTGTACCACTTGCTTTTTGGGGACGTTCGAATGCAATCAAGTCATTTTGGAGGAATTACTGCGAGTTGCGCGCGTGGGCATGGATTGCCTATTAATTTGTTTCAAAATGCCCGTTTTACTCGTCTATAATAGATGTGTCCCCCGCCAGTGCCAGTGAATTAATTTAGCCAGCGCTGAGGGGAGTTTTACACCCCGAGACGGTATTACTTAACTGAGAAATCTGTCTCTTCCTCCACCTCCCCTTCACCCACAATCCCTGTTGCCGCAGGACATCACATAAGATGTGCTCTCACCCAATTTGTTTGCTTTTCTGCTTAATTGACTGCGCTTGATTGCTCCTGTTAAATCACAGAGAAGCTGTGAAGGAACTTTATAGCTCTGTTTGTTTATGACGCTATCTATGGCGCTTATTTGAATAGAACAAGAAACCTATTCCCTTCGGGACTACCAAAATCATCCCGATTCCCCTGGCTCCCATAAGCCTTGGCAGCTTTTTGATGGTTCCATTGTGCAGAGCTTCCTGGGTGCTGCAGACTGAGTTCCGCGCGGTTCTGAAGCGTAAGACAGCCCGTGTACCCGGAGCCCCAGAGCCGCAGGGCTGGCTGTCAAAACCGGCTGGTCGTCTGGGATTACTCCAGATTGGAGCTCATTAGCATCCCGCTGAGAATCTCACGCTAAATGGTATCAAGCAGCTATTTTAGACGAGGTAATCTCAAGAACGTGGTATATTGTAGCGCTTGAATTATTTCCCAGAGATCTGTAGTGGGAAACAAAAGTGCCGTCCACACTGGGAGGTTATTTGAAATGGCAACAGTTGAAAGTCACCACTTTCAACACAAATTAGCAATGTCTCTGAGGTTAAGCATATGGCTCAATAATACATTAAGGATTTTTTAAATGTATAACTTCAATAGCAAATACATTGCTACAGCAAAAAAATATATACAGCTTTAATAATAAAAAGTATATACGATAATATATAATATTTTTTATGGCAAAAAAAAAACTTTTGTATTGTTTTCAAATTTTTCTGAAGTAAATGGTTTCATCCAGTTTGTAAATTCAAAAACACGATTTATAAATGCACAAATCCAATTCAACAATTCAAAACATGATTCATAAGTACACAAATCCAATTTGTAAATTCAAAACACGATTCAAAATACATAAATCCAGTTCGTAAATTCAAAACACGATTCATAAATACACAAATACAATTCGTCAACTCAAAACACAATTCATAAATACACAAATCCTGTTCGTAAATTCAAAACATGATTCCTAAATACACAAATCCAATTCGTAAATTCAAAACACAATTCATAAATACACAAATCCAATTCGTAAACTCAAAACACGATTCATAAGTACACAAATCCAATTTGTAAATTGAAAACAGGATTCCTAAATACAAAAATCCAATTTGTAAATTGAAAACACGATTTAAAATACACAAATACAATTAGTCAATTCAAAATAGGTTCACAAATACACAAATACATTTCGTAAATTTAAAACACGATTCTTAAACACAAATACAATTCGGAAATTCAAAACACGATTCATAAATACACAAATCTAATTCGTAAATTCAAAACACAATTCATAAATACACAAATCCAATTCGTAAATTCAAAACACAATTCATAAATACACAAATCCAATTCGTAAATTCAAAACACGATTCCTAAATAGACAAATCCAATTCGTAAATTCAAAACACAATTCCTAAATACACAAATCCAATTCGTAAATTCAAAACACAATTCCTAAATGCACAAATCCAATTCGTAAATTCAAAACACGATTCATAAGTACACAAATCCAATTTGTAAATTCGAAACACGATTCCTAAATACACAAATCCAATTTGTAAATTGAAAACACGATTTAAAATACACAAATACAATTAGTCAATTCAAAACACGGTTCACAAATACACAAAACCAATTCATTCATTCATTCATTCATTTTCTTGTCGGCTTTGTCCCTTGCGGGGTCGCCACAGCGGAATGAACCGCCAACTTATCCAGCACGATTTTACGCAGCGGATGCCCTTCCAGCCGCAACCCATCTCTGGGAACTTCCACACACACATTCACACTCATACACTATGGACAATTTAGCTTACCCAATTCACCTGTACTGCATGTCTTTGGACTGTGGGGGAAACCGGAGCACCCGGAGGAAACCCACGCGAACCCAGGGAGAACATGCAAACTCCACACAGAAACGCCAACTGACCCAGCCCAGCCGAGGTTCGAACCTGCGACCCAGCGACGTTCTTGCTGTGAGGCAACAGCACTACCTACTGTGCCACTGGGTTGCCACAAAACCAATTCGTAAATTCAAAACACAATTCATAAATACACCAATCCAATTCGTAAATTCAAAACACAATTCCTAAATACACAAATCCAATTCGTAAATTCAAAACACAATTCATAAATACACAAATCCAATTCGTACGAATCCAGTTCGTAAATTTAAAACACGATTCATAAATAAACAAATTCAATTCGTAAATTCAAAACACGATCCATAAATACACAAATCCAGTTCGTAAACTCAAAACACAATTCCTAAATATACAAATCCACTCCAATACATAAGGGATTTTTTCAATGTATCAATAGCAAATACATTGCTAGAGCAAAAAACTATACAACTTTAATACAAAAAAGTATATACAATAATATATAATATAATAGGGCAAAAAAAAAGTGTTTTTTTATATTGTTTTTAAATTTTTCGGATTTAAATCATTTCACACACATAAATACTAATAAATCAATTAAATACATCTTGCACTATATTGTATCAAGCAGCTATTCTAGATGAGCTATTTGCATGTGCACATTTGTATATGGTGGAGTTTAAATCATTTCCCAGAGATCTGAGAAAAGGGAACAAAACAAGCTATCCACAGCAAGAGGCCAAACTCACACTATTTGCAATCACAGAATGCAACAGTTGAGCATCGTCACTGTCAACACGTCACATCGGTGCCAGTGGATTTAGCGATGTCTGCGGTTAAACGGATCGCTAAATGATGGGACAACTCATACATCAAGGTGCTTTCCGTCTCACTGGACCTCAGCCAGCAGCAGGCAAGACGATGGAGCCCTGACCCTGAAACACGAGCGCCACTAATAGCCTAATTACACAAGCTACGTCAAGAGTGCATACATGGGCAAATACAAGCGCTCTCATTGGAAGAGAAAAAGAGGAAATCCAACGCTGATCCGACCACCACCTCCCCACAATATGATCCCGTTTAAGCTCATAGGCTTGATAGAATGCCAAGTGGCCCCGTGTTGAGTCCCTTGAAATAAACTGTGCTGAAAAGACAGGCATAGCAGGTCACCAACGTGTGCTCAGTGATTTTCAACTGCCTTTTGCTTTATATATACAGTACAGTACGGTGCAACAGTCTTAGGCCGCCACAGTTTCTGGTATACAGAAAGTAGGAGAAATATCTGTAAATCTTATCTATCTATCTATCTATCTATCTATCTATCTATCTATCTATCTATCTATCTATCTATCTATCTATCTATCTATCTATCTATCTATCTATCTATCCAATCTATGTCCAACACAATCTCACAGCAATTCGTAACCTTTTGATTTAGTGGCTAATTGAATTCGTACAATCTAATTCATACAATTTAGCACGATTTGCTCATCCCCCAATGACGGTTGGGTTTAGGGGCGGGGTTGGGTGCCACGCCTCCTTTTTAAAATCGTACATTTTCGTATGACTTAACTTGTACGAATTAGCCACTAAACTGACAAAACGTAAAATACTTACGTTTCCTCGTGAGATCAGGCTGATCTGTCTGTCTGTCTGTCTGTCTGTCTGTCTGTCTGTCTGTCTGTCTGTCTGTCTGTCTGTCTGTCTGTCTGTCTGTCTGTCTATTTGTCCAACACAATCTCACAGCAATTCGTAACCTTTTGATTTAGTGGCTAATTTGTATGAATTCGTACAATCTAATTCGTACAATTTAGTACGATTTGCTCATCCCCCAATGACGGTAGGGTTTAGGGGCGGGGTTGGGTGCCACGCCTCCTTTTTAAAATCGTACATTTTCGTACGACTCAACTTGTACGAATTAGCCACTAAACTGACAAAAAGTAAAATACTTACGTTTCCTCGTGAGATCAGGCTGATCTGTCTGTCTATCTATCTATCTATCTATCTATCTATCTATCTATCTATCTATCTATCTATCTATCTATCTATCTATCTATCTATCTATCTATCTATCTATCTATCTGTCTGTCTGTCTGTCTGTCTGTCTGACTGTCTGTCTGTCTGTCTGTCTGTCTGTCTGTCTGTCTGTCTGTCTGTCTGTCTGTCTGTCTATCTATCTATCTATCTCCGTCCATCTATCTATCTATCTATCTATCTATCTATCTATCTATCTATCTATCTATCTATCTATCTATCTATCTATCTATCTATCTATCTATCTATCTATCTATCTATCTGTCTGTCTGTCTGTCTGTCTGTCTGTCTGTCTGTCTGTCTGTCTGTCTGTCTGTCTGTCTATCTATCTATCTATCTATCTATCTATCTATCTATCTATCTATCCAACACAATCTCACAGCAATTCTTAACCTTTTGATTTAGTGGTTAATTTGTATGAATTCGTACAATCTAATTCGTACAATTTAGCACGATTTGCTCATCCCCCAATGACGGTAGGGTTTAGGGGCGGGGTTGGGTGCCACGCCTCCTTTTTAAAATCGTACATTTTCGTACGACTCAACTTGTACGAATTAGCCACTAAACTGACAAAAAGTAAAATACTTACGTTTCCTCGTGAGATCAGGCTGATCTGTCTGTCTATCTATCTATCTATCTATCTATCTATCTATCTATCTATCTATCTATCTATCTATCTATCTGTCTGTCTGTCTGTCTGTCTGTCTGTCTGTCTGTCTGTCTGTCTGTCTGTCTGTCTGTCTGACTGTCTGTCTGTCTGTCTGTCTGTCTGTCTGTCTGTCTGTCTGTCTATTTGTCCAACACAATCTCACAGCAATTCGTAACCTTTTGATTTAGTGGTTAATTTGTATGAATTCGTACAATCTAATTCGTACAATTTAGCACGATTTGCTCATCCCCCAATGACGGTAGGGTTTAGGGGCGGGCTTGGGTGCCACGCCTCCTTTTTAAAATCGTACATTTTCGTACGACTCAACTTGTACGAATTAGCCACTAAACTGACAAAAAGTAAAATACTTACGTTTCCTCGTGAGATCAGGCTGATCTGTCTGTCTGTCTATCTATCTATCTTTCTATCTATCTGTCTGTCTGTCTGTCTGTCTGTCTGTCTGTCTGTCTGTCTGTCTGTCTGTCTGTCTGACTGTCTGTCTGTCTGTCTGTCTGTCTGTCTGTCTGTCTGTCTGTCTGTCTATCTATCTATCTATCTATCTATCTATCTATCTATCTATCCAACACAATCTCACAGCAATTCTTAACCTTTTGATTTAGTGGTTAATTTGTATGAATTCGTACAATCTAATTCGTACAATTTAGCACGATTTGCTCATCCCCCAATGACGGTAGGGTTTAGGGGCGGGGTTGGGTGCCACGCCTCCTTTTTAAAATCGTACATTTTCGTACGACTCAACTTGTACGAATTAGCCACTAAACTGACAAAAAGTAAAATACTTACGTTTCCTCGTGAGATAAGGCTGATCTGTCTATCTATCTATCTATCTATCTATCTATCTATCTATCTATCTATCTATCTATCTATCTGTCTATCTGTCTGTCTGTCTGTCTGTCTGTCTGTCTGTCTGTCTGTCTGTCTGTCTGTCTATCTATCTATCTATCTCCGTCCATCTATCTATCTATCTATCTATCTATCTATCTATCTATCTATCTATCTATCTATCTATCTATCTATCTGTCTGTCTGTCTGTCTGTCTGTCTGTCTGTCTGTCTATCTATCTATCTATCTATCTATCTATCTCCGTCTATCTATCTATCTATCTATCTATCTATCTATCTGTCTGTCTGTCTGTCTGTCTGTCTGTCTGTCTGTCTGTCTGTCTGTCTGTCTGTCTGTCTGTCTATCTATCTATCTATCTCCGTCTATCTATCTATCTATCTATCATCTATCTATCTATCTATCTATCTATCTATCTATCTATCTATCTATCTATCTGTCTGTCTGTCTGTCTGTCTGTCTGTCTGTCTGTCTGTCTGTCTGTCTGTCTGTCTGTCTGTCTGTCTGTCTGTCTGTCTGTCTGTCTGTCTGTCTGTCTGTCTGTCTATCTATCTATCTATCTATCTATCTATCTATCTATCTATCTATCTGTCTGTCTGTCTGTCTGTCTGTCTATCTATCTATCTATCTATCTATCTATCTATCTATCTATCTATCTATCTATCCAACACAATCTCACAGCAATTCGTAACCTTTTGATTTAGTGGCTAATTTGTATGAATTCGTACAATCTAATTCGTACAATTTAGTACGATTTGCTCATCCCCCAATGACGGTAGGGTTTAGGGGCGGGGTTGGGTGCCACGCCTCCTTTTTAAAATCGTACATTTTCGTACGACTCAACTTGTACGAATTAGCCACTAAACTGACAAAAAGTAAAATACTTACGTTTCCTCGTGAGATAAGGCTGATCTATCTATCTATCTATCTATCTATCTATCTATCTATCTATCTATCTGTCTGTCTGTCTGTCTGTCTGTCTGTCTGTCTATCTATCTATCTATCTATCTATCTCCGTCTATCTATCTATCTATCTATCTATCTATCTATCTATCTATCTATCTATCTATCTATCTATCTATCTATCTATCTATCTATCTATCTATCTATCTATCTGTCTGTCTGTCTGTCTGTCTGTCTGTCTGTCTGTCTGTCTGACTGTCTGTCTGTCTGTCTGTCTGTCTATCTATCTATCTCCGTCCATCTATCTATCTATCTATCTATCTATCTATCTATCTATCTATCTATCTATCTATCTATCTGTCTGTCTGTCTGTCTGTCTGTCTGTCTGTCTGTCTGTCTGTCTGTCTATCTATCTATCTATCTATCTATCTATCTATCTATCTATCCAACACAATCTCACAGCAATTCTTAACCTTTTGATTTAGTGGTTAATTTGTATGAATTCGTACAATCTAATTCGTACAATTTAGCACGATTTGCTCATCCCCCAATGACGGTAGGGTTTAGGGGCGGGGTTGGGTGCCACGCCTCCTTTTTAAAATCGTACATTTTCGTACGACTCAACTTGTACGAATTAGCCACTAAACTGACAAAAAGTAAAATACTTACGTTTCCTCGTGAGATCAGGCTGATCTGTCTGTCTGTTTATCTATCTATCTATCTATCTATCTATCTATCTATCTATCTATCTATCTATCTATCTATCTATCTATCTATCTATCTATCTATCTATCTATCTATCTATCTGCCTGCCTGCCTGCCTGCCTGCCTGCCTGCCTGCCTGCCTGCCTGCCTGCCTGCCTGCCTGTCTGTCTGTCTGTCTGTCTGTCTGTCTGTCTGTCTGTCTGTCTATCTATCTATCTATAATCCCATATTGCTTATAACTGTCTGTATTTTGTCAGCTGTTTTTCTCTACAAATATAATTCCTGTTAACTGAGACATACTTATATGGTCATTATGCAAATGTTAAAAAAACAACTTTTAAAGAGCCCCTATTATACATTAAATAGGGTGATATTTTGGTTGTAAGGGTCTCCAACAACAGTCTAATATGCATGCAAGGTCAAAAAAACCTTTAATGGTTTTATAATATGCATTTATTTTTACCTAATTATGCCAGCGACTCAGTTCTCACCAGTTTTATCAGGGGCGGCGCGTCCATAGAATAGTGACGGCGGCGTTCGCTAACCCCCCTAGTCCTCACTTTTATCCGCGACACCGACCCCCTCCCTCCTGGTCCTCACTTTCAACCGCGAACCGTTCACTTTCTTTTTCACTTTCCCGAACCTAACCCCCCCCCCCCCCCCCCCCCACCCCCACCCCCAGGTGTTTTTGAGTAGTCTGTATAGACTGAATTGCTGTATTATTAAATATTAGTGTTTCATATATGTTGTCCCACTTTGACATCTTTAGGCTGACATCTTTCCTCTTTATTAACTATACTACTGGAAATTTAAACAGCCAGGGAAGTATTGTAGGTATCGCCATGATGTGACGCATGATTTCCATCCATATTCCAAGCATTGACCACCTTCTTCAATATAAATAAATTTTCTGTTCTAATCTCAAGACTTGGCAAATAACTGAGAAGGCGCCAATCAGAGGCCGCATTTTTATGATGTCATTATGTAGACTTCGTACAAAGTATTTTACAGTATTTTGAAGCTACAGAAATACAAGACACTAAAGTATTTTGATACAAAATATAAACCCATTCTCATCAACCCTATCAAATACAAATTACACAATATTACCGTATTTTGCATTTGAAATATGTATGTGAAATACATGTATCATAAATACTGTCCATCCCTGTGTGATTTAAACATTTTAAGAAATTAAAAAGCTACACACTGCATCAGTTAGGGTTCATCTATTAGGGGTCATCTATTATATCCATATTTTACAAGATCTTAAATAAGTCTTTGGTGTCTCCAAAATGTGTCTGTGAAGTTTCAACTGAAAATACCCATCAGAGCATTTATTATAACCTGCTGAAAATGGCATTTTTGTTTTGGTGAGAGCTGTTTTGCACCTGTAGGTTTAAATGCAAATGAGCTGGTTCTCCCCACCTCATACTCAAAGTAGAGTGATGTGTTTGAGCATGTCTGCTTCATTGTTACCAACTTAGCAACTTTGTTGCTATTATAGCGACTTTTATGTTATTACAGCCCCACCCCTGTTTTAAAGCACTCACTGCCCAGTCCTTGCACAGCAGTCCCTCTCACCTGCAGTCTGAGAAGGAGATGCTCAACCCTCTGCGTATACCAACTGCAAATGAATTAGCAAATTTTCACACTCCTTTAGCAACTTTATTTCAAAATAATTTAACTGTTACACACACACACACACACACACACACACACACACACACACACACACACAATATATATATACTACTTCACAAAAGTCTTGTTATCTATCCCAGTTGTAAGAGCAACAAATAATAACTTGACTTTTAGTTGATCATTTAGTGGCAGAAGGTCGATTTTTCCAATGAGTCATCTGTTGAACTGCATACCAATCATCACAAATACTGCAGAAGACCTATAGACGAATTGCCAACCTATGTCACACATGACTTCACACGGGTCCCCGGTTGCAAAAAGAGACCGGCTGCAATAGCAAACATGCCGTGTTTTGCGGTATAATGCCAAATTATCCAAAAACAGAAAACTTAACTTTTACCGTACACCACACTGCTTTCAATGCCGATTGCAGACGTGCAGAGCTGAATCGAGTGACGCCCTAATTAAAAATGCTGGACTCTGCAGTTCTCATTTCATATCAGGTAAGTTCAGGCTATGCTGAATCATACACATTACTCGTTTTTGATTGCAGCAATGATTTCAGCTAAAACAGTTACATATGGTTAATTAAACTGCAGACTTTGAATGCTAAGAATGAAACGTGAAAGTGTAAGTTATTAAGGTAAAGTTGGTTTTATATTCACACATTCATTCAGTGACAACTTGTAACACACTACCTATATTGTTTACCACGACACTTCGAGTAATCGGTCTAAAATAACCTGCAAGTGTGACTTGAAAACAACATTAGCACTGTTTATTTGACTGTGAACAATGTTGTACTTTGATAGTCATTGGCTGCTAATATGATTTTGCTATTTAGAGTTTGCAAATAATACTTTTATGACATTATATTATTAAGGAGAAAGTCAGAATGTGCGAATATAAAACCAACTTTGACCAACCTCTAAGTGTAAGTTCACATACCCTGCCGTACAGGTGTAGTTCGCTGTCAGAATGCAGTTTTGCTTGTTGATGATCACCCTGGCCTTGTATAACATTAGCTCCATCTTTTCTTTCCTTGTCTTTGGCTCGGCAGAACCTCGGTTTTTAGCACTACATAGTTTTGAATCTGGTCATCATGGAACATTATTTCTTGCACATGAGCACACAGAACACAATTGTTGGCATCCAAACACGTGTAGGCCTTTAACTTCTCTTTTGTAAAATTCCTTGGAGCTTCAATGAGATTGTATATTTTGGGCTGGATGCTTGGCCATTTCGTCTTATCCAATATCCATTGGGAGGGTGCTATCGCAAATAGACCTGCCAGACGAACGCTGCTCACTTTAATGTTAATTTTGCCCAATCACTCGGTGATAAGCTGTTATAATACGCTGAAGCATTATGTAAATAATATATTCATTCATTCATTTTCTTGTCGGCTTTGTCCCTTGCGGGGTCGCCACAGCGGAATGAACCGCCAACCTATCCAGCACGATTTTACGCAGCGGATGCCCTTCCAGCCGCAACCCATCTCTGGGAACATCCACACACTCATTCACACTCATACACTACGGACAATTTAGCTTACCCAATTCACCTGTACTGCATGTCTTTGGACTGTGGGGGAAACCGGAGCACCCGGAGGAAACCCACGCGAACGCAGGGAGAACATGCAAACTCCACACAGAAACGCCAACTGACCCAGCCTAGCCGAGGTTCGAACCTGCGACCCAGCGACACCTAACCCTAACCCTAACCCTAACCCAGGCAACGTTTTTCCAATCTTCTCTAGTCCAATTTTGGTGAGCCTGTGCAAAATGGCCCCCAGGTGTGGTCTTCTGCTGCTGTAGCCCATCTGCTTCAAAGTTGCATGTGTTGTGTGTTCAGAGATGCTCTTCTGCAGCCCTCGGTTGTAACGAGTGGTTACTTGAGTTACCGTTGTCTTTCTATCAGCTGGAACCAGTCTGGCCATTCTCCTCTGACCTCTGGCATCAACAAGGCATCTGCGCCCACAGAACTGCCATTCACTGCTACTTTCTCTTTTTCAGACCATTCTCTGTAAACCCTAGAGATGGTTGTGCGTGAAAATCCCAGCAGATCAGCGGTTTCTGAGATACTACAAACACCAATAACACCATCAACCATGCCTCGTTCAAAGTCACTCAAATCACCTTTCTTCCCCATTCTGATGCTCGGTTTGAACTACAGCAGATCGTCTTGACCATGTCTACATGGCTAAATGCTAACTGAAGTTGCTGTCATGTGATTGGCTGTATAGAAATTTGCGTTAACAAGCAGTTGGGCAGGTGTACCTAATAAAGTGGCCGGTGAATGTATACATTTCATATGTTTCTACCACTCTAATGTGGCCGTTTACTCACTATTCCTACACACATTTCTGTCCAAACAGCTTCCAAAAGTTCATTTTGTATAATAGGTGCCCTTTAAAAAAAATGTTGCCAGTGGCGACAGTGGGTAGCACGTTCACCTCACAGCAAGAAAGTCGCTGGTTCGAGCTTCGGCTGGGTCAGTTGGCGTTTCTGTGTGGAGTTTGCATGTTCTCCCTGTGTTGGCGTGGGTTTCCTTCGGGTGCTCCGGTTTCCCCCACAGTCCAAAAACATGCTGTACAGGTGAATTGAAAAAGCTAAATTGTCTGTAGTGTATGTGTGTGAATGAGTGTGTATGGATGTTTCCCAGTGATGGGTTGCAGCTGAAAGCTTCGTAAAACATATGCTGGATAAGTTGGTGGTTCATTCCGCTGTGGCAACCCCAGATTAATAAAGGGACTAAGCCGAAAAGAAAATGAATAAATGAATGAATAAAGACCATAAACTGAAAAATGTTTGTTTTCTTAGTGTAATTTTTTTTTATCATTATTATAATTCGCTAAACAAGAACAGGAACATTTTTTGACTGAAATGAAAGCAGTTTTAAAATAGCTGAACAGTGGCGGCTGGTCAATAGAGGGCGCTGGGGCGCCGCCCCCTTCAAGTTAGAGCCCTTTAATATGTTAATGTTTATTATCACAAATATTAACTAAATAAATTGATTTCATTATAATTTTCTAACATTTATTGTAGTCATACTAACATTTATTGAAAAAAAATGTATGAACAATATTTTTTCATATGTGCGGGGCGCCGGACTAATGAGTGTCTATTTGGTACACGAACTTTTGCAATGCACGTGATATGACGATAAGCTCTAATTGGCCGGTTTTAAATTGTCTTTAGGGCGCAGTGCTCTGCGCCCCGAACCCTCCCATTTTTGTTGTTAGAACGAATCATATTTGTTTTTATATGATTGGCCTTATGTGATTGGACCATTCTCACCAAAGAGCTTAGAATGCAATTTCTCGAGATGAAGGAAAATTCCGTTGTATCTTTGCAAAGATATCCGTTCACAAGGCGTTTGGATGAAGAAAAAAAGAATGAAGGAGCTTGGACCAGATCGACCTTCCTTGCAAATTCACCAGTAGTCAAGGGATCGCGCGTACACTCTGGGCTTTTCCAGCACTTGTTATGACAAACGGAGTTGGCTGGCAGGTTGTGATGTAAGTCATGCCTTTTACTATTTCCGTGTTTGCTGTTTCAAACAGCATGACGCAAGAGAGGCTGAATGCATTGGCCATGCTGTCAATAGAGAAGAGACTGGTGACTGAGATGACTGACGTTAACCAAAAGGTTATTGAGAAATTTTCAAGCCAGAAAAAAAGGAGAGCAAAATTTATTTTCAAGTAGTGCTACTGGCCAGTGATTAGGCAACATTTGTTTGTGTGTGTGTGTGTGTGTGTGTGTGTGTGTGTGTGTTTACTGATTATCTCGATTACTTCATTACTGATAATAAACCCAAATTAAATTAAATTGAACTGATTTGTGATGCATTTATTGTATGCTTTAGTCATATTTTAGTTTTTTGATGCATCACCTGAAAAATGGCTTTTACACTCTTACTTTACCAACAGTTAGATTTTTTTCTGGTGTTTGCACCCCCACCCCCCACATTTTTTAACACCAGCCGCCACTGTAGCTGAATACTAGTGTCTTGCAAATTATAAAACAAAAAACGATCAAAACACAAAAGAAATTAGTTATTAGAAGTTAGTTATTAAAACTATTATGTTAAAAAATATATATTTTAAAATAATTAAAATATAAATTTTTATATAACATAAAATGTATTTGTGTAGCTTATGTATACTAGCAATAATAATAATAATAATAATAATAATAATAATAATAATAATAATAATAGTAATAATAGTATTTTATTATATATAAAAAATATATAGCAAAATATATAGCAAAATATATAGCTTTTTTTTACTTACACGTAATAGTGACTCCACCAGGTTTCATGGTTGGTTTAACCAACAAGATGTCTGTGGTCAACGCCCTTCACCACAAAACATGGTTGACCAGTTTCACCAACTTTATTTTTTTTTCCTGTGGGGAAGAAGAACAAGAAAGAATTTGGCAACGGCAAATTTGGCATCCGGATAACCCTGCATGTCAGGTAGTACAAACCCATGCATGTCCCAATATCATTCCCTTTGATCTGATATGCCTGTGCCGCTGACTTCCCTTCAGCTTGCTTCCCCCCAGCAGCGGATTGGCTTTCTCGCTCCGTAACGGCTCCTGTTTCAGCCTTAGGTCTCTGTCTCCAGCCTCCTTATCAGGTAACCAGCCTGCACCTAGCAGAGTAAAGCTTCAGCGGCAGGCCTAGAAAGTGACTCCATTGTAACGCAAAGCCTCCAGTCGATGCAAAATGCACAGACTCTAATGAGTGACCCAGTGGGGTAGCCATTAATTAGCCCAGATGGATAATTAGCGGTAATTAAGAGCATTTCCACCGTCCGCCTTTTTTGTTATGTCAGCCGTTGCGTCAGCGCAGCCAATTTGTAAAGGTTTGGGTTAATTATTTTCGAAAGCGAATCAGATACTTTTGAGTCTGTCATCTCATTAAGCACATGAATGACAGGGGCCACGGAGCAGGTAACCTCGCCGCCGAGCCACGCGCTCCCCGTTAGATCCGGAATCTAATATGGAGATGCAGAAATTACAGACAGGGCACGGGATGAATTATTCAGTCAAGACTGCCAGTTCACTGATTAATTAATCATCAAGCACCTCTCTGCTGGGGTTTATCCGAGAGCCAGGCAAATGGACTGTTTGCGTTAAGCTGGATCTCTTTGTAGCGCTGGCTACAACTTGCAATCATCTAGAGACTTTGGAGTCATAAACAAGGCCCGAGTGAGAAGCGATGTTGACTTGCATTTTGCATTTATCTTTAAAACGTCTGCTAGCGACAGGAAGCGCCTCGCTAGTTAGCATCCAGAGCACACCTGTGGAAACAAGTTATAAATAAACAACACTAAACCCATACTGCCTGAGTAAATTGTCTAGGAGTAGTCGTGATTTAAAACACCAATGTTCAATAAAGAACATATTTAATTCATTAAATAATGCAGGAGTGTTATGGTGTTTTAAAGAGCCCCTATTATGGGTTTTTGAAATGACCTTCCATGTAGTGTGTAATAGGGATGGGCGATACCGCAATTTTATAATTCGATACGATACCGATA